>JAQZBX010025509.1:0-22357 GCA_029593785.1 Cabassous unicinctus
ACAGAGTGAGTGCCAAATCAAGAAAAAGGCTACTTAAAAGAAGAAGATCTTGTGGTGCTCTGACTGGCTCCTTCCCCAACCCCTCATCAACTCAGCATGGAGCCAACCCAGCCTGCATGCTTTCAGTACAGATCCCTGATCCTGGTTCCTGAGGGAGCAGAGTAACTCTCATGCAAGTACTGACAGCATGTATGTCTGGGCAGGGACTCACTGTCCCAGAACTTGCCCAGGGTGTAGATAGTAGGTCACTAAGCAGTCAAGTCATGCTGCTTGGGGCTCAGGATTGCTGGCTGTAGAACATACAGTGCAGTGCCCAGGACCAGGAAGAAACTGTTTCCTACCTGAAGAAGAGACATTTGTATCAGTATAAATAGGGGGATTCCTAGCGTTGCAGTGCATGTGCAAGACAAGATGCATGAGCAGAAAGGATGAGGGAGGCCCCTATGCTTTGGCCTGGAGCTAGTCTCTAAACTCATTGTATGGACAAGCCCTAAAGGAGAGCACTTGCACAGGTCAATCTCTCAAGATTGGGAAAGGTGTTTTTCTTTTTTCCCTTTTTTTTTTCCTTTTAATTAGCTCCTGGCATTCAAGGAAGGGTTTGTCATAACACAATTGGATAAAAGCTTAAGGAATAGATGCTTCAGAGCCTAAATTCCAGCAACAATACATTAAAATACTAAAATGTACAGATTTCAACAAAAGGTGGTAAAGCATATAAAGAATCAGGAAATAATTGCCCAGGCAAAGGAGAAGATTAAAGCATTGTAAACCATCAATAAGGAGAATCAGACCTAGGGCATACCAAGTGCAGACTTTTAAAAAATGGTCCTAAATATGCTCAAAGAGCTAAAGGAAAACATGGGCAAAGAACTAAAGGAAATTAGGAAATGGTAGACAAACACAAAAAGAATATCAGTAGAGAGATGGAAATTATGAAAAGGAACCAAACATAGTTGAAAGACCACAGAAACAAATTAAAATTTCCTAGAAGGGTTCAACATTAGATTGGAGCTGGAAGAAGAAAACATCAGAGAACTTAAAGATAAGATGATTGAAATCATTTAGTCTGAGAAGCAGAAAAGAAATAACGAAGAAAAGTGAATAGAGCCTGAAGGACCTGTGTGACACCATCAAGTGAACAAATATATGTATTGTGAGAGTCCCAGAAGGAGAAAAAAGAGACAAAGGGATAGAGAATATATTCAAAGAAACTATGGCTGAAAACCCTCTAAGTTCAACAGAAGGTATGAATGTACACATCCAAGATGCTCAAAAAACTTCAAACAGGATAAGCCATAATAGACCCATATTAATATCAAACTGTCAAATGTCAAAGATAAAGAGAGAATTCTGAAAACTGCATGAAAGAAGCAATGTGTCATGTATAAGGGAGTCTTAATAGGATTTCTCTTTGTAAACCATGGAGGCAATACAGCAGTGGGATGACATATTTAAAGTGTTGAAAGCAAAACATTGCCAATTAAAATTCTGTATTCAGCAAAACTGCCTTTCATAAGTGAGAGAGATATTAAGACATTCCTAGATTAACAAAAGCTGAGGAAATTTGTCACCACTAGACTGGCCTTACAGGACATGCTAAAGAGAGTTCTGCAGTTTGAAAGGAAAGGGCACTAGACAATAGCTCAAAGCAACATGAAGAAAGAAAGATCTCCAGTGTGGGTAATGACATGGGTAAATATAAATGCCAGTAGTATTGTGTTTTTGGTTTTTAATTCCACCTTTTACTTCTTATAGAATCTAGGAGGCAAATACATAAATATTATGATAAATCAGTGGTTTTGGACTCATAATGTATAAACATGTAATTTTCAACAAGAACTACATAAAGGTGAGGGGCAGAGGGGGACAAGAACATAGTGTTTGTATTCTATTGAAGTTAAATAGGTATCAAAGCAAATGAGATTGTTATAGATTTAAGATGTCAAATTTAAGCACCATGAATGTCAGAGAATATGCAAGCTCACAGAGACAGAAAATAGAATTCAGGTTACCAGAGTGTGTGTGTGTTGAAGGGATCATGAATAATTATTGCATAATAGATGTAGGGTTTCTGTTTGAAGAGATGGCGAAATTTTAGTAATGGAAGTTGGTGAGGTTACCACAATATTGTGAATGTGATTAATCGCACTGAACGGAATGCTTGAGAATGGTTGAAATGGGAAAGTTTATGTTGTGTGTATGTTCATAATGATAACGGAAGTGCTGGGACCCTAACCCCCCTCAGCAGAAACCCACAGCTTTAGGAAAATAAACTCCCCTCGGTCCCTTTTCTCCCCTCCTCCCCTTTTCTCCATGGAATCCACATCATTAGGAAGATAAGCACTCCCCTCGGATCCTTTTCAACCAAAATTTACAACTCTAAACAGATAATGACTCTTTTCCTCCCTAACAGCCCTGTACTTTAGGAAAATAAGATAACCTCCCTCTTTTGCTTTTGTAACCCTGCCCGCCTGCCCGCCTGCTTGCTTAGGAATTTGCCTGCTTAGAGTTCCTATATAAACTTATGAAAATCGAGACACGGGGCTCAGAATTTGGAGACTGAATTCTCCTCTAGGCCCGCGCATAATAAAACTTCGTCCATCAGCCTCCCCCGAGTGCTGCTTGGGTTTTCTTCATTCCGTCTGCTGCAACAATAATTTGTAAAAAATGAGAGTAACAAAAAGGCAGTGGCAATTAAATGAAATACATGATCCTGGATGGGATCTGGCAAAGGAGGAGAAAAGGGTCAAAGGGACATTTTTGGGACATATGAAAAAAATTGGAACATAGATTTTAAGCTTTATATCACTGTTAAATTTCATGTACTTGATAACTATACTTAAGATGGTTACATAAGTAAATATTCTTGTTTTTGGGAAATGTACATGTGAGTATTAAGTGTTCAATGAGCATGAACACTGAAAACTGAAGTGTTTAGAAAATGGATTGATAGTTATAGATAGATGATAGAAAGAAGGAAAGAAGGAAAGAAAGAAAAGGAAAGAAGGGAGGGACGGAGGAAGGAAGGGACAAATGTGGCAAAATGTTAGAATTGGTGGATATCTGGAAGAGTATACATTACACTATCAATAACGGATGTATCTGAAAAGTGGAAAGTAGGATGCAGGAATTTTTTTTTTTTTTCTTTGTGCTTTCCTGTATCTCTGAGATTTCACCATGAAGATGTGGTACCTGTTTTTCTAGAGGAAATATGCTATTCAAATAAAAAGGTATCAAAAATAGAGATACACATATAAATGATAGAATATTCCCACTTAGTTAATTGCTATTATTTTTATTTTCTGTTAGATATTTGTGATGGGTACAATGCAATGCCATTGAACAATACTACATGAATATTTTTTAAAAAGAAAAGCCTACAACTCCTTTTATTTTGTTATTTATTGCATAAAATGTAGATACTTTTATACAAGTTTTTTTTTTTTTTTCCCTTAAATCATTCATCAAACTCTTTTTAATTTTAAAACTTTGGTGAACCATATTTCTTTTTTTAAAATGTGTTTCAGGTTACAAAAGTTCATCAATTTTATGAAAAAGGAACAGATCAATAGTATCTCATTCCCACTCCAGGTGTACCTACCTGAGGCAATGGAGGTTAACAGCCTTTTGTGCCTCCTTTCACATCTCTACCCTTGCTCCTTCAAATGTACATACGGCTCTTAGGTCACTCTTCATAAGACTAAAATGGGCTTCTGCTGTGATGATTATTCTGCATTAGTGCTTCAGTCACTCAATACATAATGAACAACCTTTAAATCCAAATATATAAATCCACATACTACTTTTAAGGGAGACAGAAAATATTATGAAATGGGTTTTTGCCCATTTTCTGCTACTCCCCTTCCTTCAGATCTCTCCCTTTTCAAAAAAAAAAAAAAAATCCTACAGATTCTTAGTACATTCACACCTATTCTTTTTCAGTCAGTGATCTAATATTCAATGTTCTTCATTCCTCTCATCAGGCTTACCTGTTCTTTGTTTTAAGCCCCCAGGGTCATTCTGCCCTGGCTGAAATACTTCTCTGACAAACTGCTATATTCCAAAGCACTAATGGCCAGTGATGAGCTGCTGACTTGTTCCCTTTCTCGAGTGTTTGGTTCTACACAGAGATTTTTGGTATGTATTGACTTTATTCAAGATATTTCATCTCTGGTGAAATAAATTCCCTGACACAAATGTGAGAAAGATGGTTTGAGGAGATATTCTACTTAGAAATGAAATTGATTCTGGAAGAAGACCCTTGCTCTCCTTTAGCCTCTGACTGTGGAAGTGGACTCCTGTGTTCTTAGTGGGACAGAAATAGCGACTGTCCAGTAAGAAATCTATTTGCCAACAGTAGCTTCAAGGGATAGAGTGAGGGTTGTCCTCTTTCAAATCAGTCTTTAAAGATTATATATATATAGTTGAGGCTCTCTTAACTGACTTTCACTTAACTGACTTTCCAGGTTAACCAAAACTGCATTTTTTTTCTGTAAAACACACTGACTGATGTCTACACTCAGCTGAATCTTTGTAACTAGTAAGGTATCCTCTATCACCGCATGCACTCCTCTCCCCCCAGTAGTTGACCTGTATGCTTCCCATGAGTCAGAGTCTTATTTCCAAATCTGTGTATGCCAGGTGCTTGTTCTTATAATCACATAATTTACGAGTTGTAAAGAAAGACAGTTATTTCTATGAAAACAAACGTTGAATGCTTTAAGACCCCAAAAAGGCAAGTTACTGAAAACCAACAAATACAAACCAATCTAAACCAAATTAATCCAAATGAAATTTAAAGACAAACAGAAACTACTTTTGAATTAAATGTAAGTGGGACTGGGGCAATTGTAAATTATTGGGGAAAGGGGAGATCACACAGAATCTATAAGTATTCTGCATTCATTTTGCATCACAAGTATCTTCAGTTCTTTTGGTTCTTTAAAGAAAATCAGAACAGAAATGTATAAATCGTATATTGTGTTTTATAGAAGGATAATATGGAACTCCATCCAAAAAAAACCTATAGTCAATGAAAAGGTCTTTGTCTACCCCACCCCAGATACTGGCAAATAAATGTATATTTATAACAAAAATAACATATTTATGTTTTATATATATATATATATATATATATATATATATACACACACATCACTTTATATGATTCTTTGCTTTAGCCTTTTTCAAAAGACCGATTAGAGATTCCAATTTCATTGGATAAGAGAGCTTTTGGCATTGTCATTTTTAACATGTTCAAACTCTATTTTAATTCATTTGCATTTCTTTCCTGTATGACTCCTTTTGGTAAGGAGTTCTATAAATTTTACAGCCTGATACATAATGTGTACACTTAAAATGTGTGACCTATCTTCATAAGGTTAATTTCCAAAGTGTGATTCTCTGGACAGGAATTAATATTATCTTACATATCTACTACTACATGTGTTTCCTGAGCAGTCATGGGTATATAACAATCCCTAAATAACGATTATAAGGAGTCTAGATGACACTCACCACCTAGAAAATGTTCTGAAACTCATAGAAGTAAATTACTTGAACCGTGAATATGAAAAAGCAGCTGAAAAAAATGGACCCACAATTTAGCTTCTTTCCATCCGTTGCTGTTGGAGAATTATCAGACCAGGCAACATGTACTTTAACTTATGGAATTATGTCACTATGCCATTTTCTATGGACATCTGATTTATATAGTAAGTGTCAAATCAATTTAAGATTAAGTGTTGGTAGAATAAAAAATTGAAAAAAAAACAACACAACTTTGGATAGTATGATCTGGGAAGATTTCCTGGGGAAGATCTTTGAACTGAGACCTGAAAGATGAGATAGAGGTAGCCATATGACAAGACAGGAGACAGAGCAGTCCTTTTATTTGTATTAGTCTCCTCAACCACATTATAAAGCCCCCAAAGGTAGAGACAATACCCTAAAGTTAGTTTGTATACATTCACATTGATTAAAGCAAGCCCCTATAACCCCTTCTCATCTCCATGCCCAGGTTTTATTATTATATTAATTTTACTTCTAGTGATCTATTCATTACTTACTTTTTATTTGAATTAGATAATATCAATTAACTTGCCATGATGAAAGCGAAGTATCTTTCCTGCTTTTATCCCTTTTCTATTCCCCAAGTTTTGCTTGTAATGTTACTATTTTCATTGTCAAGATTCATAATGTTTTTTTTTTGTTTTTTCTTCTGTAACTATTACTGGCCTTCTAAACCTTGTCTACAGTTTGATTAAAAATTGAAAACAAGAAAGAGTACTTTAAGTATTACAGTCATGTAAACATTGTTCATTTTAGAATGAAGTAAGGGAGAAGGAGTCATGTAGAAGAGATGGAGGCAGGCCATCCTACGTCAATTAAACTTTGCTAAGGCAAATATTTCAGTGTGGAAGATTCCATTTTAATGTTTTCTAACTCTACATTTTCTTTCTCCATTTCTGTATTCCATGATATCTCCTCTCATAGATTCTTTTTCATTCTGCTGGACAATTTCCTCAAGTAACTGTTTTAATACAGTGTTCAAAGGGTTTGGGTTTTTTTTCCCCCTATATAGTGTTCAAAAGTAGTCTGCTCTCTGAATGTCTTTATTTTGCCCTTAATTTTGGCTGATACTTTTCCTGACTGGAAGAACTCTAGGCCTGAAACTTTTTCTCTAATAACTTTGAAAACACTGCTCCAATGTTTTCTAACACCCATTAGTTTCCTGAAAAAGATATCAATGTTTTCTCTGTATTTGTCACCTTGGAACTCAGTTATTCCTTTCTAAGTGAAGCTTTATGTTGGTTGATTGTTTGCTTTCAGCTAAGAAAAATTCTCCTTTTTTATTTCTTGAATTTTCCTTTTCTTCCATTGCCTCAATTCCCTCCTCCTTGAACTCCTAGTAAACTAATGTTAATTGTGAATCTAGGCTCCATGATTCTTAACTTTTCTCATATTTTCCATCTCTTTGTTTTCAGCACTGATGAATTTATTATTCATCTCCACTACAGAATTTTTTATATTGGCAGTTGTATTTTTAATTTCCAAGAATAATTTCTTGTTCTCTGATTGGTCCTTTTTATGGCAAGTTATTCACATTTAATAGTAGCAATATCCTTTCAAATGTGTCTAAATATACTAATTAAACTTTTTAAAAAAATTCTCTCTGTACCCTGAATTATATGAGTGTATGCCAGGGTCATTTGCATTGCTTGTTTTATTTAACAAATACTTATATAGTTTTTTCTATGTGCCAGGCACTGTTCTAAACAGTTTATAATATCAACTCATTTATTCTTCATAACAGCAATCTAAGATAGACTCTATTATTATTCCAGATAAGGAAACAGAAGCAAGGAGAAGTGAAATAATTTACCCATGGTCATACAGCCAGTCAGTGACAAAGCTGGGATCCATACTCTTTACTACCGTACTATACTTTATTCACATCTTGGGTTTTCTTTCATGCAATTGTTTTTCCTCCCATGCCAGTGATCCTTGGTTGTTTATAAGTAAGAGCTTTGTTGGCTAATACAGATAGTGGGCAAGGGTGTCCTCACACTTGTAGACATCATTTTCCCTGGAGAGTTCTGTGCCTGTAGGTAAGGCATGTGATGGGCAGTTTTCCATGTATGAGGAGTGTTCTGAGTATAGCAAGGAGCTGTATAGATTGACAGCTTCCTGCCAAACTGAGAAGGATATGTCAGACTAAAGAACAACTCGGTCAAGTCCATCTTGGTGAGTAAATGAGCACTTATTAGGGGTCTTATGTGGAGTCCTCATGCTCGGCGGCAGGAGGAGAGATGACAGTTCCGAGCTTTATCGTCCACTCTCACCACGAAACGAGAGGGGTCTTTTATAAAGCATGTGTAAATACATTTGAGGAAGGCATGTGAAGGGAAGTGGGACTTCTAAAGAATGCAGTGGTCTGGCAGATAACCTTTACAATGTTTCTCAGTAGGGCAGATTACAAATTTACAGTAACTATGTGGGAGATCTATTGATAAGAATATAATCAATGGAACAGATATTCTTACAGGTTTCTGGGAGAAGAAGTCAAGCATTATGGTACAAAGCTTACTGATCAGTCATGAGTTAGCAAACACTCATTTCCCAAGGCTTGCCTTTTTACTATTTAGGAATGGAATATTACTGCGACTGGAGGGGTGAAAGAACTGGAAGGGTTGGGGGAGAAAATGCAGTCCTATATGCCACAAGGAGTAGTAAGCAGGCAGGCAGGGACTTCCCAGGTAAGGGGCCATCACAGTTGGGTGGAGGGTTTTAGTGCCTCAAGCTCCACTCTGGCCCCAGCTCTCTCATAGGGAGCCCTCTGTAAGGAGCTTCTCCACTTTGTGTACATCACAGGTACCTGCTTTTGTCTTTATGCTGGAGTATACAGGTGATAGGGAGCAAGTGATCCAGTTGTTTGAAACACAAATTTTAAATGACGTATCCCCATTATATTCTTGCTCTTGATGCTTGTTGACTCTGGCTTTAGAGTTTCTCCAGTGTCCCCCTGGGTAAGACACATGCTTTTACCTGTTGATTAGGCTGCAGTTTCTTCTGCAATTTTTCTGTCCATTTTATCCCATTCAATTTCAACATTCTAGGTAGTACCCAAAGTTTCTGGCCCACTGATGACCTTGTCTTCTGTTTTCTCGCACTGTTATCATTTCATTCTTGTTTTGTAAATACCTCTTTGCATTCATTTTGACAGGCCCTTGTGAGGAGCAGGGTGGCAGGTGCATGCTGTTAGTCTCCCATCATCATCCAGAAGCCAGGGACAATGCCTATCTTGCTCACCATTGGCTCCCTGGTACCTGGCCCCACTCTTATCTTAAAAAACACTTAGTAAACTTATGCTGAGTTACTAATGGAATACTAGCTTATACATTATAATTTCAGAACATCTATGATTAGCAAGGGAGGGCATGAAATAGCGTGGAAAATTTTTAAATTTTTTTGTCCATTAAAATAATTAACAAAAATAGTTGAAAAGGCTCTTTGGACTTGTAGTGCCACTTGGATGTCCCAAAGGCACCTTCATTTCAACATGCCTGAAATCCTTTGTCTTCCTCCCAAACTGATCTTGCCTTAAATTGGCATCACTACTCAATCAGTGGCCCAATTTAGAAGAACCAAAGTTGTCATGGATTTCCACCACTTTGTCACCATTTACATCTCATGTCACCAAGTCCTGTCCATTCATTCTACTAAATCCCTCTTGATTTGGTTCCCTATTCTTAAGCCACCTAATCTCAAATATTTCAGACACTCATCATTTTTTAAACTATTCTACTACAACAGTTCCATGAAAAGAGGGACAGTGTTTTATTTGCTATCTCCATCATCTCAATTAAAGATTGATATATCAACTCTATTTATCAAATGAATGAATTCTCTCCTAATTTCTGCCCCAGTTCCACCCATCCTCCATTCCCTCATTCCATCCTCCAGTTCACTGGTAGGTTTATTTTATAAGAAGAGTGTGAAGATAAAACATAATGATCTAATGGCTAGAAGTGTGGGTGCTAGAATGCCAATTATATTTGAATCACAGGTTTATTGCTGGGCAATTTATTGAAATTTCCTGTGCCTTAGTTTTTTATCTGTAAAATGGGATAACGACAGCACTAACTTCATAGGATTGTTATGGAGAGTTGTCATAGGAATTAATCACCTAACAAGATGTGGGGCGGGCAGCACAATGCCTGGAACATACTATGTGCTTTGCAAATGTTGGTCACTTCCATCCTCATGAACATCATCATGATTAGCCTGTCATCTCTAGGCATGGAAAGTTTCCCTGACTCCCACTCCCCATAAGCTGCAGTTTAGAGGTTTCTTCCGTTATTATTTCAGATCCTCTAAAGTAAGGACTCTAACTTATTTGGGTTGATATCCCTGCCTCCCCTACTCAGCTCCTGGCATTGTGACTGGCATAAAGCAATGGCCAAAAATTGTTTATTGAATGGCCGAATAAACATCTTGACAGCCTCAAATACCAGATACTATCACAAAAGTGATAAAAACTGGTGGATGTGATATTTTGAAGGATTTTCTGGCCACAATTTTGTCTCTTCTAAAGACAAAATACAATAAATTTTTTTCACCACATTTTCTTTTGAGATGTCATTTTAAATTAGGATTATCCTATTTGCAATAACCTTAATGTCATGAAGCTCCAGCCAAATGTTATGAATTACTCCTGAATGTAAATATTAAAAATATGGCTGGAGTTGTCACATAGTATTTCTGATGTAAGTATTTTCATTTAGAGGAGGGTTTAACAAAAATAAAAGTTTATTTTAATAAAGCAACTTCACTTTTTTTCTGCTAGTGTTTTTCATGATTCAATAGTCAAGAAGAAATAATATTCTATGAAATTAAGCACAAGGGATAAATTATAAAGCTCTCTATCAACATAAAAATAATGTGCAAAGAAGGAGAAATGTTTTAATTTTACAATATTAGCTAAGATTCCTGAGAACGATTATATGTCTCATTTATAAATGTTACTGTGGTACACATGTGCATATTTTATTTTAACCAAGAAAAATAAAGCATTAGAAACTTTCCTATTTTTAACAACCTAGCTTTTAAGGAGATATTCTGTAAGCCAATATGAATTCCATTTAAGTATATTTAAGATCTCTCATTTAGAGTTAAGTGGAAGAAGAAAAGGCAAAATTATCTTTGCAGATGTTGAGAAGAAATTCATTGCAGGCAATCATCATTTAATATCCAGTGCTGACTTTTTGAACAAGTGCTTTCTCTAAATGATAAATCAAATGAGTTGGCACTAACAATAATCTCTTAGAATATGAATGAGAAAAGCAAGAATATTAAAACAATAGAAACATTAACATAAAAAATCAGCCATTACAGCAAAGAACAGCAAAGGAAATTGGGAAACTATTTTGAATTTTTTATGGTTGATGTTAACACTGTCTAGAGCTGGGGATTATTGTGTAAAAAAGCTAAAACACAGATTTAGCTGTAAATATTTACCCATTTGGATGTGGCATGTGGTATGTGAGTTGTTGGTATTGCTGTAACTAACATTTGAAATGAAAGGATGGAAAATTTGGCTATTTAAAATATAGACACCAAAAACAATAATTTTCTCAAGTACTATCTAACCCATGTTCTAGACAAATGAGAGTCCTTTCTAGATTTTGAACAAGCCATACATACATTTTTCCACCACTATGTATACTCTGTCCCCTCGATCAGCAATGTGCTAGCTCCATCTTTGTGTACAGAAGACTCGATTTTCTTTAAGGCTCAGCAGAAAAGTTACCCTGCTGTAATCATCTCAGTTAATAAGATATCTTTGATTTGAACATCTATAGCTTTATGTAAACTATTTTTCTACAGAGGCGTCTAGCATTTCAATTGTCAAAATGTTTTCACGTATTTCATTTGATCCTCACTACAATCCTTTGGGAAAGTGGAATGAGAAAAATGAGAAAACTAAGCTTTGAAAGACTCAGGCTGCCCACGACACCCAGCACATGAGAAAGGGCTCTGACCACGGAGTTCCTGCTTTTTCTAGCATGCCACGGTTTACCTTAAAACCTTACCAGCACCTTCCCTCAGTAGGCTGGACATCGCTTGAGTACAGAAATAAGACCAAAGTAATGGATTTCTCTCCAAATCTCCAAATACTGGAAGGTTTTATACTAATTTTACAGTCACAAACATTGTCCATAAAGCTTTATAAAACCTAAATTGTCACTGTCATTGTTGACTGTGCACATGTATTCAAATCCTATCAGGGTAAATCAATATTCCAAAGAAGCGATCTTAGCCTCATTAAACAAACAGGTTACTAAACACTAAGAGACTTGGGAGCGCAGCTAAGAGCAAAACATTTTAGTTCAGCAAGATTCAATGAGGACTCATCAGCCAGGCAGGGTTAGCACGGATGCCCCAATACAAAGAATGAGACTCCCACCCTTTTGTTATATGGGGATTCTTCCACCCCAAGAAGAAAATGAAACAACTGTCTACCTATCCTGCAGAGCACGTTGACAAGGGGATTTAAAAAATAGATTGTGTGCTAATCTGGTGGATGTCAGCATGGTTTTTTGATTTCAAAATTTCCTGTTTTCTTTCTGCCTTCTGCTACAGAGTTGCATGATGCACAAGTAGCTTTGATCCCCTTTGCAGTAATTTTTTTTTTTTTTTTTTTAAGATATAGGCCTTTTTGTACCCAGCTTTGGTTTTATTTTCATTGCTATTATTAAGGTGGTGTTTTGGCTACCAGCTGGATCTTTTCAGCATTTATGAGGATTTGGTTTGGTGTTTTTTTCTTATTTCAGTAGTAGGGAGACCAAAGTTCAACTGTAGCAAAGGGCCCAGCAGACTGTATTTTGAGGGTTGATTATGCATACGGCAGGCCCACACCTTGGCTGATTCCAGCTTATGGGCCTCCTCTTGCCTCGGAGCCTGTGGAAAGTCGCATTCTCAGTACCTCCCAGAGTGGCATGTAGGGGGAGGGAGATGAAGACTTCAGGCTAAATTGCCAAATCCTATATTTGTACACCAGCAGGCAATAAGTGAAGAGGCTTAAGCATTGCGTTCCTACTGTCTGAAGCCTGCAGACCCTGCAATCAAACACGGAGACCGTGTTCTGAAACAATTGTATCAGATGACAGCTTATTATGGGAAGAGGCGCTATCACTAAGCAAGCTTGGCAATAAAACAAAGTGAAAAACAGGATCTCTTCATAATTTCTACTCGATGAACCACAATTCTGTAGGTGAGAGCTGAGCTCTTATTCAGATTTCAAAAACCATTTTGAGTACTTATGGACCATTCGTATAGGGCTCAGGATGGGGGAATCCTCTGCAGGCAGCAAGCGGCGTCAAGCAGAGAGCGGGTGCTGCCTGGCTCTGCTGAGCGCATCCCCGAACGTGCCCGGTGACCTCCTCTCCCCGGCTCCACTGACAACCTCTGAAGATTGAGTTAAGCATGAGGTCCAAATAGCAGTCAGGGCAAATGGTTTACCTCTTATTTTGGTGTTAAAGTTGGGATTTATCATCCTGCAAAATGATTTTATAGACACCTCTGAGACAATCCTTTATTTCTAAATCAGAACAGCACAGTCACCAGCAGATTTTGACACCAGGTAAACTTTTGTAAACTGCTAGCTGGCCTCACTAAGAAATTGCACTCACTGGAGGGAATGTGAGTTACATTTTCTCATCACCTCTGGTAGATATTTTATTGACGGATTTCTGTGAACTTACCTCTTTGTTATGAAATTAGACTGAAGGTAACACTTGTATGATATATTTACACACATTTCTATTGTATTTGCCTGAGAAGTGTTTTCCCTTAAATATTAATAAAATTGTGCAGATGGCCATTCAGACTTTGGCGTGAAAGTGATGCTTTCATGGGCATTGTCAAAATTAGAGGCAATTTTTTATTCATTTATTTATTCAGTCAGTCAAATTTCAGTGAGCAGCTTTTGGGACAATTATCACCATGCAAGAATCAATTGAAAGTGCATATATACTTTCTGTGTTGAGGAACTTAAAATCAAAATAAGGATATATGATAGTTCTAAAGTGAGTCATGGGAGAGCAAGTAAAAAGTAAGGTAAAATAAGTAAGCACACTCTTTTTGCTCTGTTAATCAGTTCTGGCCAAAAGTGTATTTAAAAAATTATAAGGGTAAGATGTGACAAAGAGGTGAGATTTAATTTCATTTCAAATGGACACTGATTGATGGGCAATCTTTTTAGCTAGACAAGAGGAAGGCCGTGGGCAAAAGCATGGAAATGGGAAGGGCCAATATGCGCTCATTTGAAAGAAAGGAGATTCGCTTGATTAGGAGATAGACAAGAGATTCTTGAAGAGATCAATAAAGTAGCATTGGAGAAGTTTGCATGGCCGGGTACCTTGATATTATTCTCTTGCCCTGAAAAACACTTATGGTATCTATAAGGAACTGCAAATGGGTTTCATCACTAGAGTTAACTTTGTTCACTTGGGAGTGCCTGTTGAGGCCCTTGCCACTGGATTCATTATGGAAGAGTGCCATTATTGATTTATGATGTCTGCCCTGGATGAGGAAGGACAGCACACAAACATTCACTTTCCATCCCAATTAAATACCATATAGATTGGCATTTGACTGTATTCAATATAACATAGCACACATATTTTTTCCTCCTACATTTTTAACCTCTGTAAAACAGAGCTGGTATGCACTCTATATACTCCATCAACTATTTATGGCTGTCATCCATAACAAGATGAGCATCCACTCTCACTGGCCAGGGCCTGTGTCAGATTGGTTATTAAATGTTTTGAATATCATGACTGAATATATATTGGATGGCTCCAAAAGGATGCTAAGTCCCTTGAGGGCAATGAGGACATTATAAAATGGGGGAGCAGATGTGGCTCAAATGGTTGAGTGCTTGCTTCCCACATGGGGGACCTGGGTTCGGTTTCTGGTGCCTCCTAAAAAACAACAACATGCAAAACAAATGAAAAAACCAACTCAGAGGAGCTGATGTGGCTCAGTGGTTGAGTTCTGGCTTCCCACATATGAGGTCCTGCATTCAATCCCCAACCTCCAGTACCTCAAAAAAAAAAAAAAAAAAAAAAAAAAAAATTCTTATGAATCCTCACAGTGACCAGCTCAGTCATAAGCATATGGTAGATGCTCCATAAATACTTTGTGAACAGCATTTAATTAACTGATAGGAAGTACACACATTCTGCATTGGCAGAATATGACTATCATTGGTCTCATTTGGCTGTGTAATAAGCTATTTACCTAGCCTAATGACCTGTGAGTTGCTTTAGTTATTTTCACACTGGCAAAAGTGAGATTAAAGAATGGACCCAGAAAGGGTCACAGCAAATTCCTTTTGCTCATCAACAAAAGAATGGACAGAATTAACCAAAAAACTTTTTGGCCCAATGGAGAGAGGTTAGGACTCTCAGGTGGGTTAGAACATTTCTGCCCATTACCCCCAAACTGGGCTGAATTGTTGCCTTCAGCTGATTCACAAAGGGCTTCAACTAATTCAGGCTGAGATTTCAGAATAGTTTCTTATTTGATTAATTTAATATTTTCTTTTTATCTTTTTGTCATTTAAACTAGGAAATATATATTTTTCCCATTTAGAACTAAAGGGCAATCCTTGAAATAATTCTATTCCTCCTGGCTGTTTGTCTTTTAAAAATATTCCTGGGCTATTAAAACCTCTCTGTGGCCATTATTTAGCAAACTCTACATTATTCATTGCCTATGTTTTTCTTAAAGTCCATCCCCCTTAGCCCTTATTCATTTGTCTTGATTTTCTCTGAACCCGTTCCAATTCTTTAAACGGTATATGGAGTTAAGGTCACTGACCCTGGACCCCACGTCTTTAAAAGAAAAAAAAATCACTATCTTCTTCATTGTTCTGGGAAATTGTGCTTGGGTTCTTACCCAAGGTCATACTGCCAAGTTAGTAGTATCCTGTATGAGACTGACATGTCATGAGGCATGTACACTGAGATATTGTCAAATATCATTTATTTGGACCCCTTAAATTTTGAATTTAGTAATTGGCACATGGCCTGGCTGGTATGCCCATACACTATGATGATAGTTTTATCAAAGCAAATTAATGACATAAACAAGTTACAGGGGAAACAAAGTACTTAATAAAAACAAAATTATTAAGACAACAGATCTTACAGTGATAAAAGGCATAATGTCTAAAGGATTTTTTTGTTATTTAAAAATTAAATTTTTTGTGTGTATTTTATATGTTAATTTAAAAACTAACATTATTATTTCATTTTATTATTATTTTTATTTGGTTATTTTCTTGGTTTCATCATTGGAGAGGTTTTGGATCACAGGGGGCTCGCAACTGTGGCAGGGGAGGATCATTGGTGTGGGGTGTCAGTGACGGGGGGAGATGCAGGGGATGGGGTGCACCTGGGGCATGCCTCTAAGACATATGAATGTGTTCAAGTGTTCATGGGGCATTGTCACGGTGGGTGGAGATCCACACAATAGCCAAAAGAATATCAAATTCCCACCTTGTGGAGCTCTGCCACATTCTCTAATAGGACAGCAAGAATCCTCCAAGTACAAGGGTGGTACCTAGTGAAGGAGGATGGACCATTGTGTCATGATTGTATTTATGAACCTTTTCTTTTGAAATTGAAAGTTAGTCTAGTATTATATGTTGCCTAAGAGTTACTTCCTGAGAGCCTCCTTGCTGCTCAAATGTGGCTTCTTTCTAAGGCAAACTCAGCACATAAATGCATTACCTTCTCCCCCACATGGGACACGGCTCCCGGAGATGAACCTCCCTGGTACTGAGGGATTATTACCAAGCACCAACTAGCAATGTACCTGGAAAAAGACCTTGATCATAACGGAAAAATGGTAAATACAAATGAGTTTTATGGCTAAGAGATTTCAAAGTGAGTCGGGAGGTCATTCCAGAGATTAAGCTTATGCACATCTCGGCAGGATCTCATTGACTGCCAAGGTAAATAGTGACTCAAATAGTGGTGCTTCTGTGGGCTCTAGAGACATCCAGACACTCTAGTCAGGGCAGACAGCTCAGGAGTTTGGTGCTCTGCCAGTAGGCCTTACTTTGGAATTTATGCTACCCAGTGTGACAGAGTTTGGCCCATTTGTGGTTTCCCTGCAGATGGTTTTTCTGCCCCTTCTATTTGAACCTATAGTTAGTACTATACTTGATAGGTGTATGCCCAAGAGACTTAAATCTTTGGTCCATCCATGTGCCAGTTGAGCCCTGAATCTCAGCAGAGTAGCAACACCTACTCTCCAGTTCATTAGACTCACCCAGGACAACTAAAAAGATGATGATGAAGGACAATGCCCACAGAGAGTCTGCAACTTCAAGCAAGATAGTTCCATCCATCTGCCCCATGGGATCTAAGCCCCTTCTCAATTAGATGCAGAGTGAGCATCACCATCCCCTTTTGATACTGCACACTTTGCATATAACTGCTGATTTGGATATTAATTAGTTTAAATGATAAAAAGTATATTAATTTAAATTGCTACTCATTTATCTGAAAACAATAACATCGTATATTTTTAGTATTAACTGCTTTGGACTTTTTGCTAATTTAGGAATGAGATTTTTCTCAGTTAGTCTGCATTACTGATGAAAGTTTAATCTAATCTTTATAACCAAGAAGGACCAAAGGAAGTAGCCATAGATGTTTATGAAGATATTTACTAAAACATTATAGATGAAATTCCATCACAGAATAGGCACACAGATAATGATTCCTTTTGCCATCCAACTTCTTCATTTTATAAACGTGGATCCTGAAACCAGAATAGTCAGGTAAGATTCCTGAACTGGTAAGGGGTAGGCAGACTTGCATCCAAATCGTCCCACTCCTGGTCTTGTCCTTCTTCCACTGGAATTCATTGCCTCGGGGTACCATGCATGAAAGGAAACCAAACCACATGAACTTAAGCATTGCTTCCTGTCTATTTCATTTTCTTTAGCTGGTTCCTTCCTATAAAGGGGACCCTGGAACTCTTGTATAATAGGTTAGAGGCCAGTGGTGACCCGGATGGGTGGGCAAGAGGGCTGCTAGTTTCAAAGGAAACCATCTTAGCAGTGACAGCATTTCCCCTCAACAATCAAGGGCAAATCTTGCTAGCCTCAGAGTGTGATAAGCCAGTAGTTATAAGATAAGATTAGGGAAATGGCTTCTAAATTTTTTTTTTTTTTACAGCTTTGTCATGCTCTCCTTTACTCTGTAATACATAAAAATTGTAAAATAACTCAGTGATAAATATCATGGTATATACCCATTTATAAAGCAAAGTTACTAATAGTCAGAATTCTTTTCCAATCTTATGAGAGTCCTTGAAGTAATGGGCCTCTCCCATAGATAGGAATCACTGGGTTAGAATTTCATAGAGCTGGGCCGAATTAAAAAAAAGAAAAGAAGCCAACTCATTAAATACTCTCTTGCTACAAGCTGGAACTTTATTAAATCATTATAAGGTGTAATAGTTCCTTTAAAACTATAAATTCTTAGATAATTCCATAATCAGAGAAAATTCAGTTGGTAGAATACAGTAGCATTCAGTGTTTTACAACACATTGAAATATTAGTCAACCAGCCAGCAGAGAAATAGTACCGTATAGAAGTTACAGAAAGCCTCTTCAGTTAACCTGTACAAAAAAAGGACATTTATTATTAGATAAAGGGGTGTCTTATGGAACTGAGGATAAAGTCTTGGAAAAGAATTGTAACCTAGGTAGAATGCTCAGGCTTTCTACGTGAACCAGGACAGGCTGTTATTTTAGCTTCTAGTCTGCTGACATGAACATTAAAAAACTGGACAATTAAATGTCATTATGATTTTAGATTTACTTTATCTGAATCTCTGGTGGATATTTAATAGATACTGGCTTAAGCACTTCAGCTTTTACTTTTTTCCTCTGTTAAGTATTTAACGATCTGTAAGTAAGCATCTGAGAAAATGCTACCTAAAGAGTCCCTGTGCTCTTTTACAAAGTAAGAAATCTCACATAATGTGAATGATTCATCCTGATTTATGTTTGCTGATACGATGTTTAGGCCCATGTGCTAAGTGTTTTGTCCAATAATGGAAAACGCCAGTCCGATGGAAGGAGAGGTCCTATGCTTCTACAGAAAAGTGTTACTTCCTTAGTCCTCTGGTGTTTTTGGAAGAGACCAGCTAGCAACCTTAAACCAGGCCTTGAGGGCTCTAGAAGACTCAGACATTTTCTCTTTCCATCTTCATTCTCTCCATACCTCTGCTTCATTCCTTTATCTCAATTACAGTCTTTTTCTGCTTCCCAGACCCCTCCTTTAAGAGATCAGCCACACTGAGGCTGGAGTGAAATCTGTCCTAATTCTAAAGTCCTGGGAATTTCCATAGGGAGAGGCTGGGCAGGTGGTTGTATCAAGAACAGTTCCCATAAAATGAGAACTTGGGCAGATGACCCAATAAGGTCCACCATGGACGACTGGCTTGGATGCAGGCAAAGGTGTGGAGATGACCTAATCTGGCTCTTCTGGGACAGCATTTCTCAACAGCATACTCATTCTCGGGTACCTCTTTGAGAGTGGAGTTTGAGAATCTGAGTTTTTAAAGTGCTGCCTTGGTGAGTCTTATGTACACTAAAGCTTGGTAGGTACTGTTCTAGAATATATTCTCAAAAGGACTGTGAAGACAGAATTTCAACCTAAGCACCTTCAGCAAGCAGTCTACTTGAAGCATTTGTTAAAGCCTCAGCTTTTCTTAGTGTCGTGGGCTAACTACGTTATCAGACGGGGCTGGGTACTGGGTTCTGTGCTTCACAGTTCTGTGAGATGAACAGCGTACCCTGAGGGAGAGCCATGGAAGGTTCCAAAGGCTTTAGTGGGCATGGCTGATGGTTCCTAAATGATTTGCAGTCAGCTAGGAAGAAATTATTCATTGCGTGCAGGAGGGCGAATTCTGTATATAAAATCCTATATTGAATTGATTTTTAAAAACCTAATAACATTTGGAGTCATAGCAGAAGTTTATTAGTAAGGGTATGCCCATCAGTGGCTATGAAATTAGGAAGGTTGTTTAATACGACTGTCTTTATTGAGACCTCTTAGCCAAGTAAAGGTGTGTTAACACGTCTCTGCAACACCCTCCCCCAACCTTTTAGACAAAAGAGTAAACAAACAAGAACAATTTATCACTTTGTTAGAAGCAGGAAAAGAAAACAGATACTAACATTTTAAAGCACCTACTACGTGTCAGGCACTGTGCTAGGGTAATTTATGTGTATTAATTCATTTACTCCTCACAACCCCTATGATGGAATTATTATTCCTAACTTCAGCAAGGGAGTCTGAAAATAGTGAGATTAGCCCCAGAATCACACAGAAGGTAAGCGTTAAGGCTGGGCATTGAACTTATTTTGGAATAGTGCCACTATCTGTGCCTCTTCTATCATATCATGTTGACATAGACAGTTAGCAGGTATTGGTAAAGTGAACTTTCCTTGTTGCTAGTCAAATTCTATCATTTTTCAAGGAGCAGCAAAAATTCTACCTTTCCATGTGGCCTTCCCTTACACTTCTATAGAATTTTTTTTCTTGCACCATTTGATACTTAACATATTTTATCATTTGTTCCCACATTTTCACATTACTAAAATTGGGATGCATTTCACAACAGGTGGTGGCTCACAGTTTGATAGGGTTTTGTTTTCCTTAATGGTGCACAACATTAAGGTTGCAGCTTAAAACTGATGCTATCTTAGGTCGAATGAAATATGGTAAATGCTGCTTTGTGGTGAATTTACAGTCTGGGCATGTCACATTGAGAAAAAGTGAGAGCTCACCAATGTCCACATGAAGCTTTCCTGTTAAGTTGGGCCCGTGTGACTAGTTTTGGCCAATGGACTATGAACACAAGTGACCTGTGTCCCCTCTGGGCCAAGGCAGTTAAGTGCTAGTGTGCCTCCTCTCTCCCTTTCTTTCCCTGTCACAGCAAACTTGGGAACTAATAGGCATTAAATACTCATTTATTTAACAGGCTTGCGGTAATATATACTCACCTGACAAGTGGACCATGAAGGCTCCTTCTGCCGGGTTCTCCTAAGCAAAGACTCATTACTTTACACAGCTGACATTTTAAGTAGTAGTCCCAGGGTGAGGCTCCCCATTGCTCCTTTTCATCTTTGCGACTTTCATTATCTGCGTACTTTACAATAATGGGCCGGGGGGTGGGTGTGAAAAACATCTTAGAAAGAGGAATGCAAGGAAAAATGTGAATTCTAGTATGCAAATGTTTGGTGTGATTTCAGAAGTGACCAGGAAAGTGAACTTCAAAACTTGGGCTATTCCTCCAAGCTGGACATATTCGGCATAGGCACAGAGTTCCACTGGCTTCTTGAGAAGGCTCTATTTAGGCTGACTGATTTCCAGAAACAAGAGAGCTCTCTAGCTTCACTGGGAGTTCTCGTTTCCTAAAGAATGCAATTCTGAAACTCGCTTTTTTTTTGTATCAGGAAAACTGTGTTCCTGAAAAGTACCTTAGGGTATCTTCCTGAATTCCTTGGATTGGAAAAAGTGAAAGGAAAGACAATATTTGCTTTCATGTAATCAAATTCTCTGGAATTTAATACTATATCTGATCTGTGGCTGAGCTAGCCATTCAAAATTAAAATGAACCTTTCATCCATGTGTATCATAAATGGGCATTTATCAGGATTATATGATTTTGCAATCCATCTGAATACGTTACCAGAATTTGTTTTCTTTCCGTTTCACTGTAATTACCATGCAACAATAACAAAAGTGACATGTTTGAAGAACAGATAAAATGCTGTAAATTGGCCAGTAATGGTGATATTTCCTCATCTTCTGAAAAACCCATTTATTCTCTCTCTCAACAAATCAAGGCATTGTCAGCCCATCCTCATCTTGTGGCCAGAGGGGCTCCACCAATTTCTGAATGTATGTGAGTCCTGGAATGCAGATGAGGCCGACTAACGAAGGCTTTCAGCACAGGCAGCTGGTCTTTGCTTGCCTCAATTTCTAAATCATCCATAATGGGGCCAAGACCTCCCAAGCACTAAAAAGAGCGAGCTGACATGCTGGACAAACTGTTAATTTTTTCCTGAAGAAACTGCTATATTGCACATCTGTCACTGCAGCGCAGACAATTACTCACTGAGTGGGGAAAAAAAAAATCTGCTGCTTGTTTCTAGCTGAGTTGTTAAGGGACCTAATGGAGAAATACAATGGTGTAGGAGTCAAAGCAGCCTGGCTTCCTGTGCGCTCGACAATTGTTTCCTCATTTTAGAAGGCTGTCTTGTGATACTAAAATACGTAAAGTACACCAAGATGTGTAAGGAAAGGAATCAGAAGAGCTACAATAGAGATAGGCATATAAACATGTGGGAGGGTCAAGAACAAAGCCTTGCATATTATGAACCACTGTACTTACTGTTGTGAACCTAAAGGCCTTAGAGCCATTGGATTAGAAAGATTGTGGGTTTGCACTTTAAATCTCATACCTTTAATGTGTCCTCCCAAGGGCTTCACATCCTTTTAAAAAAATTATTTTGTGAAATTCATACCTTGTATATGCAAAGTAGATTACCTACATTTTTTCCCATTAGGAATTAGAGCAAACAAAGAGGAACTTTAGAATCCTAGATTTGTCACACAGCCATCTAAAAGAACCTATTATTTCTTTCTAAACTCAGATGCTCATCCTATCTGTGAGATTCTGGTATTTAAATAAATTCATCTCAATATGGGATTGCAGAATTTCTTGTTTACTTTTGAAAAGCATATATTAAGTA
>JAQZBX010025510.1:0-29523 GCA_029593785.1 Cabassous unicinctus
AAAAAAAAAAAAAAAAAAGCACTGGATTTAATTAATTAATTTTATTAATTTATTCCCCACCCAACTATTTGTGCTCACTGTCCGCCCTCTGTGTCCATTCCCTGTGTGCGGTGTCTGCTCGTCTTCTCTTCAGGAGGGACTGGGAACCAAACCTTGAGACCTCCCATTTGGGAGAGACGCACTCAATCGCTTGAGCCACCTCCGCTCCCTGCTTTGTTGTGTTTCTCATTGTTTCCTCTTTGTGTCTCTGTGTTGTGTCAGCTCGCCATGCCAGCCCATTGCACCAGCTCACTGTCTTGCCTGTCTTCTCCAGGAGGCAGCGAGAACTGAACCCAGTACCTCCCATGTGGTAGGAGGGAGCTCAATCGCTTGAGCCACATCTGCTTCTCCCAATGCATTTTTAAATGTAACATATTCAGAGGTTCAGGAAGGTATGTGATGTTTTAAATATCTAGCAAAGTATTTTAAAAAGCAGGCACAGAAGAGTCAGCAACTCCCCCTGAAGTAAAACGTCTTCTCAGGACCAGGCCTCAGGAAGGGAAAACCAAAAATCCAGGTTATCAGCAGCCTGGGATGGAAGCAGTGACCAACTGTCCCAGAGTCAGACAAAGCGAGGCTCCCATCCAGCCTTGCCCTGCTCTGCCTGTGACAGGGACGGGCAGAGAGCTCCTATCCTGTGAGGCTGTGCGACTGAGTGCACGTGGCAGCTAGGGCCAGCACCGTCCCTCTTCCAGACACCTGCTGTTTCAGTTCCCTGGGCTGCTGGAAGCAGATACCATGAATGGTTCGGCCTGAACCAAGGGAATTTATTTGCTCAGTTTTAAGGCTGATAAAATGTCCAAATCCAGACATCATCAAGGTGATATCTTTGTCCTGAAGACTGGCTGCCGGTGATCCTGGGCTCCTCTGCCATATGGCAAGGCACCTGGTGGTCCATCTATAAAGGACTCCAGTAACTGGATTAAGTCCCATCCTGAATGAGGTGGGCCACAACTTAACTGAAATAGCCTCATCGACAGGTCCGTACAGTGGGTTTACAGCCACAGGAATGGGTTAGATTTAAGAACATGTTTTCCTGGGTACATACAGCTCCAGACCACCACACCTGCCTAGTCTAAAAGTTTAAAACAGGTTAACAAAGGAACTGGAAGACTGTACTAGAAGTTCATGTAACAGATGTATATATAGCACAACACAGGATAATAGAATGCAGCATATTAGCTCAAGCTTCACAAATTATCTTATAGACTATCAAGATACCAAAAACTTCTAAGAGGTTTTGGTTTCTAAAACTGATCTCGCCAATTTTTTTCCCTTAAGAAAGGAAGAAACAAAGAATATTATATATTCTATTACTGCTTATACTACTCATGTGAATATACATGGAATGATACTCAGCAAACTCCCAACAATAATCACTCGAGATGCTGGGAAAGGCAGGAGAGCAACTTCAGGGCTCAGGGTCAGGGAGAAGTTCACGTGAAGCCTACAGGCAGAACCCGGCCCCAACCCCTGGATCACTGACGATACTAACTTCTTCCAGGTGACGAAATGCCAAGCAAGCTGCCAAGAAGATGAAAAGGCTCAGTAAACTGGGCGAGAGAAGGAGAGAGGGAGAGGGAGACAGCTGAACTTAAAGGGGAATACGGGCAATACAGCTGTGGGAAATGAAGCGTGATGATTAAGATGCTGGGCGCTCGAGCACCACGTGACCTAGAAAAAGGGCGACAGCCACAACCACCACGGCCCTTCCAGAGGTTCCCAACGTGCCAGGCGCTGCTCTAAGCACTTTACACGCAGTCACTCGTTTACCCTTACAAAGCCCCAAGAGGGAGGTCATGCAACCATCCCATTTCATATTCTGTTTCACGGCACACAGAGCACGTTGTGCCCACAACGGTTTGGCCAGCCCGTGGCCCTGCCCCTAACCACTGAGCACGTGGCTCTCCAGGCTACAGAGGGAACCTGGTTTTTATCGTACAGGTGGTTACACTTAAAGGACCAATGAAAATGCCAATAAACATAAAGAAAGGTACACTTCCTCAAAGTACCGTTTGGTGGGACAGTGCAGCTGAAAGCCCGCGCGGCCGCCATGGGCTGGGCGAGGCGAAGGGTGCTGGGTGGCAGCAGCTCTCTGCTGCGTGGCTGCTGCCCTGAGCCCAGGCCCCCAGGAGCCAGGTGCCTGCTGCAGGGTCTCAACTTCACCAGGCCCGACGGCCAGGCCCACTGCCAGACGACTTCTCTGACAGTCACCAATGGGTCAACAACATCATAAAAGGAAACGCATAGGAAGAGCCAGCACTCAAGCATAAAAGACCGTTTCTTCTTACTATTCAGGAAGCAATTTCTAAATTACTTCTGTGCCTTTCCATATTTTCCTGAAGCAGAACATTTTAAAGATATTTCCCTCCAACAATTTATTATGAAAAAGTTCAAACTTACATATAGGTTGAATGAATACTCATACACCCACTTCCCTAGATGCAACAACTGTCCGCATGTGAGCGCATGTGCGTCCTAGTGATACGGAAGTCAGCTGCAGAGAGTGCGAAGCTCGACTCCAAAGCACTTCACCTGCACGCCCCAAGAGCAAGGACAGTCCCCACATGGTTACGCTGCCTTCCCCGCACTTAGCAAAACCACCCGCCCTTCCATGCCAGCAATGCCACTTGGTACTCAGCTTTTCTCAGCTGCCCCAAGAAGTCTCTCTTAGGTTTGATGCCTTTAAAAACAAACAAGGATCTGATCTAGAGTCACTCCCCCTATTTGACTATTACATCTCTTTAGTCTCTTTTTAAAACCAGAGGTTTTTGTGTGGTTTTTTTTTGAGGTACCAGGGCCAGGGATTGAACCCAGGACCTCCTGTGTGGGAAGGTGATGCTCAACCACTGAGCTATACCAGGTCCCCTGAGTTGGTTTTTTCGTTTTTTTTAGGAAATAACAGGGATTGAACCCAGGACCTCGTACATGGGAAGCAGGCGTTTAACTACTGAGCTACATCTGCTCCCCATAGGGAGGCTTTTGATTTCTGAATCATTCAAGGGTTGAAAACAAAACCAGACCTCTACTTGCTGTAGTCGTGGTCTACACGCCAGGTGGAATAGAGAGCTGTGGTCCACTTTTTCGACCCGTTCCCTTGTACAGGGTCTCGAGAGCTTGCCAAGTACTATTCGACTGACCAAGTAGTTAGCTAAGAAGTACACCAAGTAGCCGTGATCCGAGGGGTCATTCTCCCTCACCAGCACTGGCTGAGTGCCTGGAGCCTGGAGGGACGCCAGCAGGGGTGGCCTCGTGGGGGCCGTGGGGTGGAGGCAGCGAGAACAGCAAGGTGAGCCAAGAACACCTGCAGGTGTGCTAGGTGCAGGGGCGGCAGGGAAAGAGCCGGCGCCTTCTCCACCCCCTGCCCAGGATGGGTGCGGGTGGACCTTTAAGGAGCTCCATTTCAACCTGAAATGAGCCTTGGACCCCAGACACTCAAATAAGCTACACTTTATAGAAAACAGTAACAATCAAAATGTACATGGGATGCAGACCCATTCACAGCCAGCCCTCTACCTGGCCGTGCAGGGGGAGGAGCAGGAGCTCAGCAGCCCTGGGCAAGAGGGCGGCTTCTTCTTCTAGAAAAGAAGTAGGAGTGACAATGCTTCACAGCGCAGGGAGAATTAAGCAAGAGAACACACACGAAGGAGGGCCCCAGGCCTGGCACACTGAAGCTCAGAGGGCAAGTGACCTGGGCCCACCCCCAGGCTGCAGACTTGGAGGAGAAGCACTAGGACCTGCCCTGCCCACAGGAAGGAGGAGCAGCCAAGTCAGTGTTCATAAAAGCAGCTGCAATGTGCAAAGTGTGGTAGGATTAGAAAAACTAAACCTCCCTGCAATTACATTTGGAATGAGAAGTAGGATACACCTAAATACACTTTGTCTTTGAGGCTAAGTGTAAAAACACACAACGGTTAGGTTTCTTGGCTCATAACCTTAGCTCTTTTTCTTTCATTCTTCCATACAATTAAAATATGTTAATTAAAAAATTCTAGGCATTTATAGCTTTTGCTATAAGGCAGAAGCTGTGACCAGAAACCTCCTTGCAGAGTTCATGCCCAAGTTCAAGGGAAAGACTCATGAACAGAAAGGCTCTGCAGACACAGCAACACCCACTCCCCAGAGAGCCGTCTGCTACTCTGGTTACCTTCCACACCTGCCAGGAGAAAGAAGCCGCACCTTTACCCAGAGGGCCACTGAAGGAAGGTTTCAGGGTTACTGCTAGGAGAGCTACAACTCTGCAGCATACAGAGGTCTGTGGAGTAAAGCCCTGAGTTGAGCTGATTCAGTACTCAGAGAGAACCGCAAGCCTCGTCAGGTGTTTGGGAGGGCATTTTCGCTCTGGCCATCTAGGCGCCCACTCTCGCTAGTACCAGCCGACCCCACATCATGCAGGAGTGCCCCAAATTTAGCCATCACCTTGCCCTGTGTGCAATTATTATGCTTATTCTTCCCCTTAACACTCAGAATGGCCACAGTTGCTAGACTCCAGGGAATGAAAGACTCTTGCACGTTTCTCTAAATTTCCTTAGATAGGTCAGGGCTTCCAATAAGTTGGTGATACAAGACTACACAACCTTTTCCACATTTAGGTCTCCACTTCCCAGGAAAGACGTGTTTGCAGAAAAGAATAATTTGCTCTTTGGCCCCCCACAAAAACAGAGAACTTCTGAGTCTTTCAAAGAAAGAACAAGGAGAGCAGTCAACAACTTCCTTTGGCCAGAGTAAAAGCCAGCTGGCCAAGGACCAGGCTGCTCTCTTCCTTCTCGCTCCTTGGCTACCACGGCCTAAACCCAGCCCCTGGCCTGGTGCGCTCTACACGGGAGAAGACAGAGGGACAGGGCCCGGCTATCGGTACACTCAGGACTTGGCAGACCCAGGCTGTGGCCAAAAGCTCCCCCTGAAACAGGCAGGTCAAAACTCAGGGATGACCTAGAGCAGGGGTCAGCAAACTATAGTCCAGGGGCAAATCTGGCCTGCTGCCTGTTCTTGTAAATAAAGCTTTATTGGAACACAGTCAGGCCCATTCACTTATGAATTGTCCACAGCTACTTTTGACCACAAAGCCAAAATTATTTACTCTCTGGTCCTTTTCAAAAGAGCCTGCCAATCCTGATCTAGAACTGGGTTGTCCAATAAAGTAGCCACTAGTCACAGGTATTGACTTCAATTTAAAATAACTAAAATTAAATATGAAAATTCAGTTTCTCAATTGCACTAGGCACATTTAAGGGCTTCACAGCCCCATGTGGCCAGCGGCCAGCGTTGAGGACACCCAGAGAACATTCCCAGCAGCGTGGACAGCTCTCTGGGACAGTGCTGGGAGTACAGAATGTAAGTCATCATACTAAGTTTACAGCCAAGTTCCAGGCGACAGGGCTCTCCTACAGATCGAAAGTTTAAACTCAGTCTCGAAACCACGTCCCTCTCAAACCTGAATTTACGAGAGCACACTAATGCACCACAAACCTCCATTTCGAACTTCAGGTGAACAATTTAGTAGGAAGTAACTATTAAACCAATTGGAAACACTGCACAGTGGAAATATCCTACCCATTTATCTGTTTACCTAGCGGCCTCCCCCGGTTGACTGAACTCTGAAAGCTGGGTTTGGATGCCGGCTGTGCCTTAGGATGAGCGGCTGTGTGACCTTGGGCACACTGGTTTTCCGTGTGTGTGTGTATAAGAGCCCCTTGCCCAACCCTCCCCAGGTCTGGGTCCCTCACCCTCTAAACCGGAAACGCCCCTGGGCCAGGGCTGCACCTCTGCTCTCTGCACAGAGTAGCTGCTAAGAGGATGCTGAAGTGACCGAGAACTAAACAAAAGCCCAGTAAACAAAACCTCCTATTAACAAGCTGGCTCTGAAAAGTCCTTGTGACCAAATCAACAAGCTTCCTGCAAGTTTCGAAAGTAGAAAGTCCCCCTGTTTGAATTAGAAGCCAGTCTTAGGCCCCTAAAGGTTTGGGACCCTTCACCACCCTTCCCTCCACAATTAATACGGCAAGCAACCACTCAACCAAATGCAGAGAAATCCAAACTGCCAGAATCTCAGGATTCTGAAAAAAATCAGCGTGGTTTAAGATATAAAATCTAATGATTCTATTTCAGAATAAGTCCAAAGTTTTAAAAATGACTAGTATATTAGGTATCCAATAAAACCAGAAAACTCACAAGCCAAAAATATTTATGTTGCTATGTATAAGATACCTTAGAAGTATAAAAATGTGCAATTTACATGCAAAAAAAACAAAAAACCTGACAGCTGTTAGTCCGAGTTTAAGAACTAACTTCAAACATAACTGAATTCTGCTCTTTCTCGTTTGGAAATACCTAAATGCCATTTGCAAGACAGCCTGTGCTCTTTCCTGAAGGTGCTACACAGCCATTGTATTGCCAGTGGTCGTTGTGGCTGTTAACTGCCACCAGTTTCATTAAAGAGGTTTGGGGAGGAAAAACAACACCCATTTTATTCCAAGAGATTGGGGATTCACGTGCTTTTACCTTCCTTCCCTGGGTACACCCTAGGATCTGAAAAATCCTGTCCAGCATTTTAGTCATAGAGAGTATTAGTCACCTAGAGACCTAGCCCCCACCCTTCCTTACCACGGGTCCTTAGAGGAGAGTGTGACAGCTAAAACTGTTTTTTTTAGAGCACAGCTGTGAGATTATACATTTTAAAGTGATTTGATGAAGCTTAACATCGATTTTTAATTTCACCCAAGTATGAATAAAAAAATACACAGAATATTTAAAATACCAATGAAAACCAAGTGTACCACTACCCAGATAAACTTTAATGTAACTATCAATTACCATAAGTAAATTCTGATTACAAACTATATATGAACTATAAGAGGTCAGCTGTAATTATTTAAAATGTGGGCTCTATGCACATTCAAAACTTGTTGCCATTTAAAATTTTCCTTTTTTTAAATTTTCCATTTAAAGTTTTAAAGTCAAATGGCAACACAAGAATCTATTTATATGCAAAATATTTCCTATACACAAAGAAAACGCTAACATTTCAGAAATGAGGATCCTCAACAGATTTCAGTATTTTAAAACATGAGCCTACTTCTCAGGTAGGCTCCGTGGCAAGAATGAAAACGACCCTTGTAAAGGAAGCTTCTGATAAACTGAGTGTTTTCTGGCTGCAATTCCCCTTTCCTTTGGAGACGTGACCCTGCTGGAAGCTGGGCAGGGTTAAGCAACATTCAGGCTAGAGAAACTGCGCCGGCAAGTTGGCTCGGCCCGCCTCTCCCTGCCGCCCCCGCCCAATGCCTTCCCCGGGCAGTGACTTCACATCCTTTGACATCAGCACAGCTCTGAAAGGGGGATGGGAGCGCGAGCAGAAAGCAGAAAAACCAGCTTTCGACTATGCATGCAAGGCCGCTCTCGATTCTCAAATTCTGTAAGTAGTTTGTAAAACGCCAAATTGCAAGGACGTACCCCCTCTCATCTTGTCAAGCCTGCAGCAAAAAGGAATGGATTCTGCTGGAGAGGACTTCCTGCTTTTCCTGTCTGAAGCACAATAGCCATTTAGGAACTCACCACGGAAGGCGCACACAATAACTTACCTCGGATATGCAAGAGGGCCACGGGCTGGAAAGGCCCATTGGAACTGGCCGCATCCACCACCATCCTGCTGCCAGCTTTATTACATGTCAACATCTAGGCTCCAGCAGGGAAGGCAATGTACTCCTTAGGGCAAGAAAGCAGCCTCCATTTTAGTTTAAAAAAAAAGACAAACTGAGCTCTGCAGCTGGAGGGAACTGGCTGGGGAGTGACGTCAGCAGGCACGGGGCGCGCCGATTGGCTGGGGGCTGCAACTCAAAATGACACCAAAAAACTGCAAATGGAAAAACGCTCTGTCTGGCTGTCAGTGTGCACTGAAAGCCTGGGCATTTTTCAGCTTCCTGCGGTCTCCATTTCTCAGTAACTTTTAGGGCAGAGATCCCATCTCTGAGGGGACAGGACAGGAGGCCACAACCCCGCCCAGGCAGTAAACAAACGACCCCCAGAAAAAGGGTGTGCGGGCACCCCTGTGTGAACTTTACATTTTAGCATTTCCCTAGCTGGCACCTCAAATGCAATTTCTTTCCCTCCAATACCCACCTGGCCACCTTCTATTTTCTGTTTCTCATTACTTTAATATTTAGCATTTTGGCAATCTAGGTTCTGTTTGTTTTTTTTAGTAAATGGCTATTCAAATACTACACAATCCCAACTCATTAGTTTGGACTTTTGTTCAACCTCCCTTACTACCAAGTTATGACTTACCACCCCAAAACACTGATTTTTCTAGAGACACAATTTTTTTCCTTGGAAAAACCAAGCTTTTAAGAAATTAGATAGAAAAGGAAAGTTTCTTTATATTCAATAGCTAGCAAGTGCTAGCTATTAGTCCCACCTGTCTGTGGGAGTTTTTAAAAAGGCACAAACTGCAGATAGTTTTTGTATTGTAAAGATGTCAACACATTACTTTTATTAAAGTTTTAGACATTTTGTTTATTTTAAATTTTCACGGATTTTTATGGGGGATATCATTAAAAGCATTATTCAGCTCTTAATCTCCTGTCTTCAAAGAGGTTCACGTAAAAAGCTGTTCCTAGGAAAAAGGCATCATCTGGAATTGCGGAGTGTCTTGGGGTCCCGGCGAAGGTGGAGAAAAAAAAGAAAAGATGGTTCCCTACAAAGAGAAAGGTTATTGCTAGCTCTAAGTGAAAGCAAGCAGAGGAAAACTCTCCTTGGTGGGCAGCCGGAAAAAAGGCGCTCACTTCACACGTCTCCTCTGTGGAAATTGCTCACACAACTCTCCCGCCATGTGCCCACTTGTGAGCAAGAACACAAAGCCCGTTAATTCTGAAACAACTCAGGAGGCTCGAGCGGCCGAGGCTCCCCTGCAGGGCCGCGAGGGCGTCTGTGCACCGCGCCCTCGGGCTAGCCGAGCCCGCCCGCCCCGCTACGGATGCGGCTGGTGCCGTGTGTCCACAGCCGTCAGGGGACACCAAACCATGCCCAGCGTCACCCCTGCCCTCCCGGCTGCTGGGCCCCAGCCGTGCTGGCGTCTGAGCGCAGCTGGGCTCTCCCAGCAGGCGGCTCGCGTTCCGGGCCCACCACAGGGCCCACCACAGGGCCTAGGAAGCAGGGCCGAGGCAGCGCCAGGCTCCACGGCCGTCCCCTCACCCAGCTGGCCGGGCACACAGGCCACCAGGGACAAGGGCTCCAGGCGGCTTGCGGAGGCGTCCGTGCAGCAGCCACGCAGCGCAGCGCCGCTATGGACTTGAAAGACAGGGGCTTGCCCTCCAGGAGTGTAACAGTCAGCAGAGGTGCGGGAATCTGCCTGGCCCGAGGCTGTGCTGGTGAGCTGGGACAGGAAGGCAGGGCAAGAGTCCTAGGAGCTTTATTTAAAATACACAGATTAAAGCCAAAGCAAAAGTGAAGACGCTTTTTCATGTATTTTTCTTAATGATCTCAGATCAAAGACCTCAACTTTATTAGTGATTCCCCCCGCCCCCCATGTTCTTTTGAAACCTCAGGAGTATAAAGTAGTTCTTTAAAGAACTCCAAGACTGTGATCTGGAAATCATCCATAAAATGCACTCTAAAATAGAGATAGATAGATAGAACGGAGAAAGAAAAAAGAAGACTGAAATAAAGATACGCATGGGCTGGAAGCATAAATACTGTAAATATGCTGATGTTAATTTCCCCCAAAATTGATTTACAGGTTGAAAGAAATAAAAAATTTTTTAAAAATCAGGTGTTCCTTATATTATTTGGGTATCTTTATCTTCCTGGACACTTGACAAAATTCATTCTGAAGTTCACCTGAAGAAGTAAACAACCGAGCCGGACCTTCTACTACTTCTAATGAGGCCGGCTAGGCCACCAGCTGCCCCGCCATGCCCGCCGGTGCCACGGCCACGATGACGGGAGGGAAGCCACAGCGCCCAAGCCAACGAATCTCAAACCAGTGGAAATGACACGAATTGTTAGATAACTGCTGGCTATCCTGGGGCAGATAACTGGTTAACTACATGTGGGAAAAGACCAATTTAAGTCTTTATCTCACACTAAAATAAAATCTTAGATGTGTGAAAGTTAAATAAAAATTTAAAAAAATCAAAATCATATTCCTAAGTCCCCACACAGCTTTTAGAAGAAAAGAGAAGTGAATTATCAATTATCAAGCTAGTGAAGGACATTTAAAAACAATGGACAAAATCCCTAAGGGATAGTGATCACATAAAAACATTACACATTTCTGTTATGTTCTCTCCAGAAAATGAGCAAAAGGAAATAAAAATGCTATAAATATAACTCTACTATAATTGACTAGAAAAACAGGAAGACCTCAGTGTTTAAATGAGACAGTTCACAGAAAACTCACAGCTGGTCAATAATTGTAGGAAAAGTATTTTTTTCACCTATCAATTATAATTTCTAAAAATGATAACAGCCAATAATGGTAAAGGTATGATGTAACCTTGCCAACAAGAATATAAATTGTTCTGATCCTTTTGGAAAATAATTTGGCAATATGTGTCAAGATTTTTTGTCCAAGTAATTTTACCTCTGGAAATCTATTCTAGAAATGTAACAGCCACAAATGAGCATCACATTTTTATTTATTACTCTAAAATACCAGTAACTGCCTAATATCTAAGGGACTTCCTTGCACACTCAGTGAAATATTACACATCAAAAATATTTACAAACTTATGTAAATATAAGTGAAAAGGGAGGGCAATACATAATTTTTCAGAAACAGTACGATCACTATCTTGTAAAACAAAAACAAGATACCTCTCTCTCTACATATTAAAAAACCTGACAAATTGACAAAACCCTCCCAAAATATCAACATGGGTCACTGCTGGATGGCACGGTGATTTTTCTTTAACTTCACGATATTTTTCAATATTGCTACAAGAAGGACCTATTAGTTTCATGCAAATTAAAAGTAACCACCAATATCGCATTTTATTTATTTTTATTTTTATTTTTTTATTTTTTACCGGGAGGTCTCGAAGATTGAACCCAGGTCCCTCCATATGGGAGATGGTCGCCCAACCATTTGAGCCACATCCGTCCCCCCAATACCTCATTTTAGAGAGAGATTCCTTGAAGTCAGGGCGGGCAGGTTGCTCTAGTGGAGACTGCCTCGGAGGCACAGGCTGTGAGCAGAAATAAGGCTGTGCTGGGAACGCAGGAAACCTGACACAAAAGATCTACTGGGATGGACAAGTGGGACCAGGTGTGGAAACAAAGACGCACACACTCGGCCTAAATGAGGCCTGTTAAATTGATCCAACGAAGCAGAGGACGCAGACTCCGTCTCCACAGAATCAGGTATGGACGGCCTACATGGAGTCTCCATGCTCATCTATACTCATCTTTTCAGTTTGTCTCTGGAGTACTTTCACTGCTGATGAAACAAGCACTTAGCAAATGCCACCTGAAGAGCACAAAACACACCTGGTCACTGGCTCTGGAGAGCCAGGCAGAGAGGGCAGCAGCTCAGTCCTGGGGCTGGGGGCTGGGGGCCGGGAAAGGAGGGCACCTTGAGGTCAGAGGAACAGGGGTGAGGCCTCTTCCTGTCCCTCCCCCCTTCTGTGACCACCAAGACCCCCTGCTCCTGGGGCTGCTGGGAGCAACTATGATGGAACACACCACCCTGCTAAGGCGCAGGGGAGAGCCTAGAAGGTAGGGGCACCGGCCCGAGGCCTCGGCCTCTGCAGGTGAGGTGCGGGCAGCTGCAGGTGCCAGCCACGGCTCCTCCTGCCCCAGGCAGTCCAGTCGGCCGCCCGGGGGCTCTGGGTAGAAAGGGTACATCGTCACCCAGAACACGCTTCAGACTGGATGACAGGTTAAAGAACACAGAGGCTTTAAAAAAAAAAAATCTTTGTTTCAAAATTAGCTATTCTACATGTACAGGTTTTAATTTTTAACAAATACACAGTGTGATTTACAGCTCCTCAAACGGGAGCCCTGCCGAGAGAGCTTCACCATCTCATGAAGGAAAACCCAGCTTCAAGAGGTGTGCTTTTATGTAACCAGAAGGCAGGGGCTCTCCAAGTACCTGATTCTGCGATTTGTCGTAAGAGGCGAGTTCTTTTTTTTTTTAAAGATTTATTTATTTTATTTATTTATCCCCCCCTTGCTGCTTGTTCTGCTGTCTCCATTCGCTGCGTGTCTTCTCTGTGTCTGCTCATCTCCCCCTTGCTGTGAGGTCTTGCCGCATCAGCCCATGGCGCTGCGCCAGCCAGCCTGCCCTCACAAGGAGGTGCCGGGACGCGAACCCGGGGCCTCTCATATGGTAAACGGGGGCTCTATCCATTGAGCCACACCCACTTCCCAAGAGGCGAGTTCTTTCAGACCATTTGGCCCGTTGCAGAGAAGCCATCCGGGCAGGGGACACCTTACCCTGAGTTCTGGAAGCCGGCAAGCAGGTCTGGTCTCATTATTCTCTGGCCCAGTTTCCACAAAGCAGCACCTGCTGAGTGCCCTCCTGGCACACACCCTGTACATGGGGGCAGGGGGAACCCCCACTTTCGGGGTGAGAAGGGCAGGGCCCAGAAGACTGAGGGCACGCCCGGGGCCACACAGTCGGGACTGGAATCTAGATCTTCCCAGCAGACGCCCCTTCGCCCTGCTCCTCCTGCTGGGCTGTGGATCCTCTTCTGGGAGCGCCACGAGCTGGGCAGACACCTGAGCATGTCCTTCCGTCTCCTCACTGCCCCGGCCTCTGCCAAGGGCGCCCCAGCTCCATGTCGTGACCAGAAAAATTCCACCGCGCAAAGCTGTTCCTTCCCAGCTTAGCAACTTCAAGCTCCACGGCTCCCGACTCCATCCGGCCCCCTTCCTGCCGCCCCTCTGCGCTCTGGCCACAGTCCTTTCCACCTCGGTCCCCTGGCTTTCCTCCTCCCCCGCTCCCTCTCCCCTGGCTAGCTCCTCTCCTTCCTCCTCCTGTCTGGCACCGTGCGGCAGCTGGAAGGTGCTGGAAGGTGCTGGGAGGGAGACAGACAGCCTTTGCACTTCCTGGGGCCCATTGCTGTGGGGTGGCGTGAGGGCAGCTCTCAGGAGAGGGGCACTGTGCCCTCGGGGGAGGGCGTTCACTGGGCCCTGGAGGCCCGGAAGGAAGGGGCCAGCCTCCAGGAGCAGGAGGCAGGGAGGCAGTGAGTGGGGATGCCTGGGAGGCAGGACCGAAGCCCACGGGGAGAGGGGCACTTGGGCAACGACTTCCCCACTACACCCAAGGCCAGAGGGCAGGAGGGAGGGTATCTCACAGGCACGTGGGAGCCTCCACCTGCCGGCACACTTCCAGTCCCAGGCACAGCAGAGTCGGCCAGGCCTCTCCCAGATGCCGCGGGGGACATGGCAGGGCCCCCGCAGGGTCTCTGCTCAGACACCCCCTCTGGAAAGTCGTCCTCACCCCTCCCTGTTCGGCTCTGCCGGGGCTTGGATCACAATGTCCCTCACGGCCCAGCCCCAAGAGGACACCCGGCACCCTGCAGGTGCTCGAGGAAATGGACTGAGCACACGAGGCGACCACAGCCGGCGCTGCGTCTCCCCTGCACAGGCCTGAGGGACGTGCCATCAGCGACCTCAGCGCCACACTGCCAGGCTCGGGGGCTGCAGCCACGCTGACAGCCGCGCCCTCAAGGCACCTTCTCGGCCTCTCCTCTCCCTCCCTGGCGTGGCGGTGGCACTTTGAAGGGCCGTATGCGCCAGCCCAGCGGCCTCCTCAAACGCGTAAATACAATGATTTTGTCCTACACAAAAATTAAGGTTTGAAAAGGGATTATTCTTTATCCTCAGTCCCTATGTCACTTTGTTTTGTTCTTTATTTAAAAGCAAACTGCCTGTAAATATATCCCATTGATTTTATGTCCAGGTAGTATTTCTGAATAAAATTCATCTCCAAATTCACCAGGTTTATTTATTGTGTGTGTGGGTGTGTTTTAGGAGGTTCCAGGGATTGAACCTGGGATCTTGTACATGGGAAGGAGGCGCTCAACCACTGAGCTACACTCCCTCCCCGCCAATTTTTTTTTTGAGGTACCAGGGGCCAGGAATTGAACTCGGAACCTCACATGCAGGAAGCTGGTGCTCAACCACTTAAGCCACATCCACTCCCACCCATAGGTTTTATTTTTCATCTCCCTAAGTGATTTTGTGGGCAAATTAAATATGCTCATATTTTAGAAGAGAAGTTTTACAGTAGTTAAAAGGAAGACTTTCTTCATTTATAAACTAGTGAATTATGGCACCGTAACTGAAATGCACTTAAATTATACTGTCCAGCACTATTTTTTTTTTTTTTTAATTGGAAATTCCATGAGCAGGAACAACGTATGTTTTGTTGGGTAAGAAATCCAACTTAAAAAGTTTGGCTTTAATTACAGTCTAAAGTGGACTATTTCTTTAGATAGATCAAAGATACATGACATTCAGCTCTGTTCCAAGGTCGCCAGCGAGTCCTCTGCTGGCCGACAGCAAGGACACAGGGACGGGCTTGCTGCCCAGCTGATGGGAGGGAGTCCAGGGAGTGAGTCAAGAGGGGCAGCTGCATCACCCCAGGAAGGCCCAGGGCAGGTCAGCAGTGTAGACAGAGCAAAGCCACCCCAAGCGCTGTCAGGAGACCTGGGTGGATTTTTTATACTCCCTACAGCTAGGGGTGAAAACCTTTAAAACCAAAGCAATTACTCACATCCCTTCCTCCTGACGACACAGGACCAAGACCAAGTACATACAATATACGACACTCGGAAGTGCTTCCACGGCAATCACTTCATTTAATTTCCCAGCACTCTTCTAACTCTTCAGGTAGATAACTAACAAATGCTCGTTTTACCAAGGGAAGTGAGGGGAGTGTGGCGAGGGACCTGGCCAGGGTCCCCAGCTAGGACGCAGCAGCGAGACCGGCGGTGAGCCTGGGGCGCAGGGCGCTCAGCTCCTCAGCAAGGGTGCCGCGGGGTTCCCGGATCCTTGGAGATGCGAGAAGGGGAACCCAGACCAAACGTGCGACACAGGCCTGCCTCAGTGACACTTCAGACACCAGAGCACGCGTGTTGAACACGATACCGTGTGGCACGCACTGCCATCCCGGCGATGGGTAACCGAGCTGCTCCGAAGGTGACAAAGCCGAGATTCCCGCAAGGACTGGCTCCCTGCTGGTGTCCTGAGGCTGAGGAGGAGCCAGCAGGGACAGGGAGGAGGAGGAGGAGGGAGGTCCCTCGCGGGAGGGGTGCAAGCACTGACACTGGGGCCAGAGGCCAGCAATTCCAGGAGGCAGCTCTTCCCTGCAGGGCGAGGGGTCGGCACCCCTAAGCAGAGTGGCATGGCCAAAGGACTGCGGAGTGATTGCTCTGCCAGGGTGTGGAGCGCGGGCTTGAGGACGACCAGGCCAGAGAAGGAAGACAAGCGCCTTCCCTCCGTCGCTGGGTAAGTGACCTGGGTTTGTCGAGTCTAAAGCAAAGGAGAGGGCAGGCCTGAGACGTGGCAGTGGGTAGGCTCGGCGGGCCTGGTGGCTGCGCCAGGGAAGGCCGAGCACCAAGGGCAGCGGGCCTCTGGCCTGAGTACTGGACAGAGGGTGGGAACAGCCAGTGTGCACGAGCGCGGAGCTGAATTCAAGGTTCTGTGAGAAACCCAGCCCAGGGCTGCACGTGAGCTTTCAAGTGGTAGCTGAGACCAAGCCCCCAGGAACTGTGCCGAGGGCTCCAGAGCGCGCTACGCGGAGGCCCACAGCTAGAAACCACCAACGGTGGGGTCCACAGCTCCCTGAGAGCAAGGGCCACCCGTGGTCACTGTTCTGACCACCTCCCCATGCCGCGACCAGGACAGACGGCCAGTAAAGAGTTGCTGAACCAAACCAAGCCGTGAACTGGCACTTGCTCCCCGAGCTCAGGTGCTGTTTCCTCTCTTTACTGTGAGCAATCATGAGACAAAAGCCGACACAAACGATGGAAGAAAGGACTAGACAATAAAAGACAAGACTAATGAAGCAGGGTTTGCTGTCCAGTTCGCTCGAATCTGGCTAGAATAAGGGCAGGCACTCTGGAAACTTTCTCACACCCTTTTTTTATTATTCTTCAAGTAACAGGCAAGAGGGCAAAGCTCCTCTAAATATACACATAATTCATTTTTTAATTTTTAATTTTAAGAGGTACAGGGGATCGAACCCAGAACCTCATATTGACGAAGCAGGCACTCAACCACTGAGCTACACCAGCTCCCCAATGATCTACTTTTGTTTGTTTTTCTTTTTGTTGCTGTTTTTTTGTTTGTTTGTTTTCTTTTTTTTCTTCTTCTTCCCAATGATCTACTTTTATGGAAAAACTTTTAATTGTATCGGAACATAAACTGCTTTGAATGAGGTTGAAATATTATATTTTCATAAAAGGAGAGAGAAGAAACACAAAATATTTAACTGTCATTCAAAAGCCAATTTTTAAAAATCCAACCAAACTCCCCTAACAATAATGGAACAAATTCCTTCACAAAAGGCCAGACACTTAGCAAGTCCAAATTTCTGCCCCAGGGTCTCAGTTAATTGATAACTAAATCCTATGATGTTCCATTATAACTTTAAGTTCTCCCGGGTTTTTCTTTTCTAAAACAGGGGAGAAAGGCCTAAGGAAACAAAGTCATGATCAATTTACTCCTCTGGTAAGTAGCTTAAAAAAAGAAAAAATCTTCCAGACCAAAACTGTTAAATGAAAGGACTGATTTTCAGAGAAATATCTCAATGAACAGGGCCTGAAGTATTACATGCGACCTCACAGTTAAACATGAAATTCTGTTTTCCACTTAACACATGACTACAGCTGTAAAGGATGGCATTACTGGAAAGGAGCAATGGGAAGGCATTTGTACACTTGAAGTGCACGTATACATGGCGCCACCTCACTGCAAAGCACTTGGAGTTTCTCAACACGTGAGGCAGGGAAATGAGTGGAAGACGAGCCACAACACGGCTGACAGATAACATGGCTGCAAGACCTCGCTGAGACCCTGAGTTTAACCTTGGGGTCCCTGTTTCTCTTTCTGGGACCTCCCCTTGGCCCCGGATATTCCAAACAGGCCTCACCACTGGCCCCCACCACAGGTGGGGTAACCAACAACAGTTGGGGCCCCTCCCCTTAGCATTAGCAAGGGGAGGGATAGGTAGCAGTTTGAAAGGTGACCACACCAGGCAGAGCTCACTCTCTCTGCCTAGAGGAGCCAGCACCAAATCTGGGTGTGTATTTCCGTCCTTCTCTCCCATTTCTCAGCAAGCTCTGTTCTTTCCCCCATTTCCCAATAAATTCTCCTAACTGGCCTAACTAAACTGGCATGTTCTTAAATTCTTTTATGCAATTCAGCCAAGAACCTACAGGAATCCAACACTTCCCCATCTTCAAACTCATTCTTTGATCTAGTACTTCCTTTTCTTTGGAATCCAAATTATGGAAAGGTTCAAAGATCTGAACAAAAGATTTATACTACAGCATCATTTACAATAGCTGAAAACCTGGAGGACCCACGGAATGAGATAATAAACAGCTGTTAAAAATCACACCTCTCTAGACGTTAGGGAAATGAAAATCAAAACCACAATGAGATACCACTTCACACTCACAAGGACAGCTATTTAAAAAAAAAAGGAAAATAAGTGCTGTGCAAGAATGCCAAGAAATTGGACCTCTAGTGCATTGTTGGTGGGAATGTAAAATGGTGCAGCCGCTGTGGAAAGCAGTGTAGCGGTTCCTCAAACGTTAAATGCATATCGGGTGTATGACCTGGTAATTCCACTTCTAGGTATATACCGAGAGAAAGTGAAAACAGGGTCTCAAATGGATACCTGTACACCAATGTTTTTAGCAGCATTATTCCCAATAGCCAAGAGGTGGAATAAACCCACGTGTCCATCAGATGAACAGGTAAACAAAATGAGGTACATACCTACAATCATATCTTATCTGGCCGTAAGAAAGAATGAAGTTCTGAGACCTGCTGCAACACGGAAGAACCTTGGAAACTCCATGCTCAGTGAAATAAGCCAGACACATGAAGACAGTTACTGCATGAGGTCACTTATAAGAGAGTCTAGAGACAGCAAATCTGCAAAGCAGACTAGAGGTCACCAGGAATGGGGGAGGGGTTAGGGAGCGTATGTTTGGTGGCTATGAAGTGTCTGGATATTAAAGTAAATACATTAAAAAAACCCACGCCTCTCATTCCCACTAAAGCTAGGGATAAGACAAGTGGGTCCACTCTCACCTTTACTTTGTAACATTTTACTGGAATTACCAGCCAACTCAAGAGAAACACATTAGAGGTATAAGAATTAGCAACAGATGATCTTATCAGATACCTGGAACACCCAAGATAACAACTGAAAACTACTTCCTGCAAACAGTAAGATAGTCCAGTGTGGTGGCAGAGTGTGAAATTAACATGGAGAAATCAATTAACAACTATTTGGAAGACAAACTGGAAGAAAAGATCCCATTTACAATAGCAACAATAAAATATCTGGGCAAAACTTTAATAAGAAATGTGTGAAACCCAGACGTAAACTTAGAAACACATGTAAAGGACACAAAAGTGGACTTCAACAAATAGAAAGACACAGCATACTCTTAGCTAAGAGGACTCAAACATCATCAAGATACCAATCCTCCCTCAGTTATTTTTAAAATTTAATGGGATCCTAATTAAAAATACCAACAGTTTTTGTCTGCAGCAAGATGAGCTAATTCAAAGTTGACTGCAATAATATCAATATTGTTACTATCAATTGTTTTAATGGGATACAGTAATAATAAATTGTCATGGTGTTAGAAATCAAGATTTTCAGGGTAAGATAAAAAGATACAATTATGAAAATCCAAGAAACTAAGTGAAAACTCTACGCTAAAATGAAATAAAAATATCAATATGGTCATATGTATAGTCTAGCTGCCCCCATTCAAATCACCTAAAAGCAATGTCAGCCTGATAGCAATGAGCACTATCCTAGAACCCAGATTTTGGTCTCTAATATTACTCCCCACTGAAAGGAACCAAACAAAGTCCTTTGAAAAATGACTGATTCCAAGTTTGGGGCAGGGAAGGTATAAAATGACCCTGTGCCAGAAATCAAAGAACAAAGAATAAATGAGGGGGAGCGGACGTAGCTCAAGTGGTTGAGTGCCTGCTTCCCATGTACAAGGGTTCAATCCCCAGTAACTTCTAAAAAAAAAAAAAAATTAATATAATTAAAAATTAAATGAGGTCATGTAAAAAACACACAGGAGCTAGCCTGAAGAGGCACCAAAAGGGTTAAAATTATACATTTAAATATCAGAAAGAATAATGACTGTAGTAAATTAAAACACACTGAAATAAAAAAATATATATTAATCCATAATAATATTCAAAAAAGAGAAAGCCAGAAAAAAACTTAAGTTGTCACCATTTGAGGGCAACTGTAACTAAAAGGCAAAGAATTACCCTATCCTGCCTTTCCAGAAGGAACCATATTTCAGAAGAATGCCATTTTAAATGATGAACTCCAAATGAAACTACTGACCCAGGCAAGGATCATCGGCTGGTGTTGGAAACATCAGCCTCATGGTTGATGGAGAATAGATATTTGCAGGATGCCAAAATAACATCTGGCAGAGGATCACTAGTACTTGTGAGCTACAAAGGGAAATGTAATTGCACAGTGGAGAGAGCAATTTGTCAATATCCTAGTAGAGTGGTCAAATTTAGCATCACTTCTGATAAGTCAACCAGATATTATGCATCTCCCACAATGACACTATTTCCTGAATTATATAGCATCACCTCTGATATACTGCAGCCAAAAAAAAAAAGTTTCCACTGACAGGAAAAACCAGGGATAGGTGGGATATTTTACAGGACAAGTGCCTTGACTAATTGAACAAGTGAGTGCTTTGGGTTATGGATCTCCCAGACTGGTAGTGCCCCAGGTGTCTACCTGAAGCAAAAACCAACCTCTGTTGGAAGAAGAGACTTTTCATTCTAGGTCTCAAGTTATTCCATATATTTGGATTACAATGGCCAGCACACAATAAAAAATAATCAAGTACACAAGGAAATAAGACCTCATGAGCAAAACCCAACCAAGACTTCAGATATTGGTATTCTCTGACACACAAAACAGCTGTGCTTGCCATTTAAGAAATGACAAATTTGATGGTTATGTACAGAAAATAGGAAAATATTAAAGAATGACACTGTTGATTTTAAAAAAAGGAACCAAACAGAACTTTCAGAAATGAAAAAAAAATGTCTGAAATTAACAGTTTAATAGATGGGTTTAACATATATTAGATAAAGCTGAAGATTCTCAACAAGGTAACAGAAACTGAGAATGAGCATTTAGAAACTTTGATCGCAATTTTTTTTCTGGTGAAAAAAATTTAATCACTAAGAATATAGCCAAGAGTCAATTAGTAAAACTGTCTTCCAACTCTGACACAGCTGTCCCGGCGCCTGTAAACTGTGTGGGAGAAGCCCTCAGGAGGTGTGTCCGACTCTGAATACTTCCTTGACCCGCAGTTTTGGAAAGTTTAGTTCTCTCATCTCCAACTCCGCTAATGGGTGCCAAGAGAGAAGTCTGCATGTTAGCCTCAGCAGGGACAGCTGAATTAGTGGAAGACAAAGAAAAAACACCCGATATTTGATAGCCATCTACCTTGCCTCCAGCTTGATTCTCACTGATTTGAGCTTTTTTCAAAACTTAAAATCAAGAAAACTTTGAGTAGGTGTCAGCTTTCATGCTAGCTAGAAACTCAGTTTTACATTGTTTTAAGAAGGCAGAGCATATTTTAGAATAATTTTTATTCAAAATGGCTAAATAAAATACAATGTTTTGGCTCTCAAGAGGTGTAGTTTTTTTTTTTTTTTTTTCAAAGATTTATTTTATTTATTTCTCCCATGCCCTCATTGTTTGCACTTGCTGTGTCTGTTCGTCTTCCTTGTTTCTCTCTGAGGCACCAGGAACCAAACCCGGGATCTCTGATGCGGGAGGGAGGCGCCTAAACGCTTGAGCCACTTCCGTTCCTACTTTGTTGTGTCTCTCATTATGTTTTTCTTCTCGTGTCTCTTGTTCCATCATCTTGTGGCATCAGCTTGCCACACCTGCCTGTAGTGTCAGCTCACGGTCTTTCTCGTCTTCTTTAGGAGGCACCAGGAACCTCCATTCCCTGCTTTGTTATGTCTCTCATTATGTTTTTCTTCTTGTGCCTCTTGTTGTATCATTTTGTGGTGTCAGCTTGCTGCACCTGCCCATCGTGCCAGCTTGCTGTCTTCTTTAGGAGGCACTGGGAACCAAACCAAGGGAACTCCCTTGTGATAGGCGGGAGCCCAATCTCTTGAGCCATATCCGCTTCCCAGCTTTTAATTCTTAGGATTACTGAATTATATGGGACACTGAATTTGCCAACATTGCTGGATAAACTTTCAAATTTAGCAAGCCAGCTATCAAGAGGTGATCTGCATTAAAAAAGAATCAACTCCCACATGCTTTCATATTAAGTCCTAAGTGATACATTTAAACTCTGAGTTCTTCCTATCAAGTGTGGAAAATCATCAGGTATTCAGTATATAACCCTCACCTGCTGAATATTCAGCATGGGTGTATATTACGTGTACTATGGCATCAGAGTGACGACGACTATACAATATCAAGATGGTTCCTTCTTCTACCTTATACAACCCCCCAACTCCCCACTAAGGTATGTTATATTTTAGGACTTGAGTCTTCTCTTACAACAAGCACAACACAGTGAGTAACTGGTTTATTCAATATAATATCCTTGTCCAATGACAGAAGTTTTCTAGGTTCAAGATCTGGGGGTAAACTGTTGGAATTCGAGCTTTGTGTACTTCCCTTGGTGGGCCATGCAGCTCCTACCAATGCCATGTTAACACATTTTTTCTTTTTTTTTATGTTCAGGTTTTTTTTTTTTTATTGTGGTAAAATATACATAACAAAAATCATTTAAACCATTATTAAGTGAACAATTGTGTGACATTAAGTACATTAACAATGTCATGTCATTTCAACCACTATTTCCAGGACATTTTTGTCATCCCAAAAGAAACTCATATCCATTATGCAGTACTTCTCCATTCACTGCCCCCTGCCCCCAGCCCTGGTAATCACAATTCTGTTTTCTGTCTCTGAGTGTGCATATTCTAGCTATTTCATAGAAATGGAATCATACGTTATCTGTTCCTGTGTGTCTGACTTATTTCTCTCAACACGATGTCTCCAAGGTTCATCCATGTACTGGCATGTACTAAAACTTCATTCCAGGAGCAGCTACGGCTCAAGTGGTTGAGCACCTGCTTCCCACATGGGAGTCCCCGGGTTTGGTCCCCAGTGCCTCCTTTGAAAAAAAAAAAAAAAGGAAAAAGAGAAAAAAAACCTGGAGAGACCACATTTGTTTTACCCATTCATTTGCTGATGGACACTTGGGTTGCTATGATGAATAATGCCGCTATGAACACTAGGCTATAAATGTTGGAGTCCCTGTTGTCAATTTTTTTGGATATATACATAAAAGCGGAACTCCTGGGTCGTATGATAATTCTAGGTTTTTCAGCTTTTTGAGAAACCACCATACCATTTTCCACTGCAGCTACACCATTTTACATTCCCCCAAACAATACTAGTACAAGGGTTATTATTTCTCAGCATCCTCACCACCACTTTTTAATTGCTGGTTTTTGTTTTTTTTTAAATAGCTATCTTAATAGCTTTTTTTTAAATAGCTTTTTTTTTTTTTAAATTTTTTAAATAGCTATCTTAATGGGTATGAAGTGGTGGTATCTCATTGTGGTTTTGATTTGCAGTTTCTATAACCACTAATGACGTTAAGCATCTTTTCATGTGCTTATTGTCCGTTTGTAGGTTCTTTGGGATTTTCTATACATAGGATCATGTCATCTGCAAATACAGCTAGTTTTACTTCCTTTCCAATTTGGATGCCTTTTATTTCTTTTTCTTGCCTGACTACTCTGGCTAGAACTTCCAATACAATGTTGAGTAACAGTGATGACAGTGGGCATCCTTGTCTTATTCCTGATCTTAGGGAGAAAGCTTTCAGTCTTTCACCATTTAGTATGATATTGCTGGTGAGTTTTTTATAAAAACTTTTTTACCATGTTGAGAAAGTTCCTTTCACTCCTAGTTTTCTGAGTGGTTTATTTTTTATCATGAAAGGGTGTTGAATTTTGTCAAATGCCTTTTCTGCATCAATTGAGATGATCATGTAGTTTTTTTCTTTCATGCTATTAATGTGGTGTATTAGCTGATTAAGTTTCTTAAGTCGAACCATCACTGCATTCCTGGAATAAATCCCACTTGGTCATGATGTGTAGTCCCTTTAACACACTGTTGAATTCAGTTTGCCAGTATTTTGTTGAGGATTTTTGCATGTATCTTCCCAAGGAATATCGCTCCGTGATTTTATTTTCTTGTGTGCTACCTTTATCTGGCTTTGGTATCAGGGAAATACTGGCCTCAAAGAATAATGTCTTCAACATTTTTGGAAGAGTCTGAGAAGGACTGGTATTAATATTTCTTTGAATGTCTGATAAAATTCACAGTGAAACCATCCAGTCCTGGACTTTTCTTTGTTAGGAGGTTTTTGATTACCAATTCAATGTCTACTTGTTATAGGTCTGTTGAGATTTTCTACTTCTTCTTTAGTCAGTTTAGGTAATATGTATGTTTCCAGGAATCTGTTCATCTAGGTTACCTAGTTTACTAGTACACAGCTGTTCATAGTATTCTATCACAATTCTTTTTTTTTTTTTTTATCCGCCCCCTCGTTGTTTGCACACGCTGTTCTCTGTGTCCATTCACTGTGTGCTCTCTGTTTGCTCGTCTTCTCTTTAGGAGGCACCTGTAATCGAACCAGGGGCCTCCCACGTGGGAGAGAGGAGCTCACTTGCTTGAGCACCTCCGCTCCCTGCTTTGTTGTGTCTCTCATTGTCTTTCCTCTTGGTGTCTCCTTGTTGTGTCATCTTGTTGCATCAGCTCACTGTCTTGTTCGTCTTCTCCAGAAGGCAGTGGGAACCGAACCTGGGAACTCCCATGTGGTAGGCGGGAGCTCAATCACTTGAGCCACATCCACTTACCTCATAATTCTTTTTATTTCTGTAAGAACAGTAGTAAGGTTCCCACTTTTTTTTTTGCTTTTATGAAATACCTATAATAAGCAAACGTTATAAAGACAGATCATAGATTACAGGTTACCAGCAGCCATATGCTGCGGGGGTGAGGTCAAGGCATAACGAGAGAGAGTTATTGCTTGCTTTCTGTTTGAGGTGTTGAAAAAGTTGAGGTAATAAATGTTAAGTGATGGTAGCACAATATTGTGAAGAGAATTAATGCCAATGAATTGTACACTTGAAAGTGGTTAAAATGACAAATGTGAGCTATATATATGGTACTACAATAAACAGTAAAAATAAAATAAAGGTTAAAGTGAAAGACAGTTCTATCTCCCACCCGTTCTCCACCTCTCTTCCCAAAAGATAACTAATGTTACCAGTTTCCTGAGCATCTTTGAAGAAAACTTTTAGGCAGAAACAGGTCTCTGAATTTGTGTCTTTTCCCCCACATAAATGGTAGCACATGCTACATATAGAAGATGACTCTTCAGGAGACTTACTCTCTAAATATCTCCTGAGTTGGCATGCTTTCGCTCCATGCTTATTGCAATTATCCAATCCACTGATGAAGAGCACAAATCAATTTGGTTTCTCTGGTGTTTCCTTATGAGTAAATTAAATTTATGCACTCTTGGCAGTAATTCCACAGAAGGATACCGTGTCCTCAGATGCTTCACATCAGGAGGCACCTCAAGCCAGTCTGTGTTATTGTTGGTGAAGTGAATTTTGAGTACTTGGGTTGAGGTGGAGTCTGCCAAGTTTCTCCATTGGAAATTCACCAATTTTCCTTCTGTAATTAATAAGTGATCTGTGTGGAGAATCTTTGAGACAAAATATATCTTGTTCTTCATAAGCCATGTACTTCAAGATTTTTACATACACTAACGATTTTTGCCTGAATCAATTATCACTCTTCTGACTACAAAATGATGATCCAAGCTCTGCTGACCTCTCGAGCCAGCCTGGGTCAGTAGCGCCGTGGAGTGCCTCTTGGCCGTCTCTGCCTCCTGAAGCCTTGCGTACCATTTCCAGGACTCTCAGCTTGCAGTCTCAGAGCAAGGGTGCATTCCCAGGAAGAGAGAGAGAAAAAGGTTTGGGGCCCAGGGTGACAACATCAGATACAATGAACTTGCTTCTATACCCTCTCATTCTGGTTCCAGAGAAATAAAGCAGTTGCTAGTGAGGCTGGTGATATTTTGCGTAGCTTCTATGACTTGAATTCTCTTATCTCAGAGATTGTGTCCCTGGTCTTGTCTTCTAAGACCTCACCAGGTTCTCTTTTTCTCTGGGCATGGAATCTACATCTTCGGTTTTGAAACCAAATTTGGACTCAAGTCTGGAACCCCAATTTCTTTAGGAAGCCATTTTCTCGAATCCATCCCAGAGAAAGGGTTCTTAAATGGCTTGATGAAAGCGCATGATTGGGAAGAGGTACAGGAGGTACGGTGCTGTCTGGCTTCTCTATCTTGAGCCTCTGCAGGGTGATCTTGCCTGTGGTCTTGGCTTGATTCTAAGGCCTCCTCAGGTTCTGTTCTTCTCTGGAATGAGTGTCCAGCTCTTGGATTCTGAGACCAAATCGGAGTCCTAGACTCTTCAGTGTTCATTTCTAAAGCAAGTTTTTGTTTGGTAGCATAACCCGGGTAAGGTTTTTGGTTAAAATTGTCAATGAGGATTTTCAAGTGATCCACTGTGAATTTGGTGCAACTGAGCCTTTGACGTGTAGCTATGATCTTGTTTGAGGAGTTGTTCTGGGCCATGTTGGAAGGGATTCCTGGTATTCAAACATGTGACTAGGAGTGTCCCCACTTTCATGTCTGGCTTTAGTTATTTGCATCCTCTTTTTTCTTCCTTGTCAGTACGGCTAACGGATTGTTGAGTTTATTGATCTTTTCAAAGAAACACTTTCGGTTTCATGGATTCTCTCAATTGTTTTTCTATTCTCTACTTCATTTATCTTCACTCCAATCTTTACTATTTCCCTCTTTCTGCTCACTTTGGATTTAGTTTGCTCATTTTCTAGGTCATCTAGGTGTGAAGTTAGGTTATTGATTTGTGATCTTTCTTCTTTTTTAATGTAGGCATTAACAGATATAAATTTCCCTCTGAGCATTGCCTTCACTGTATCTCTTAAGTTCTGGTATGTTGTGTTTTGGTTTTCATCATCTCTAAGTATTTTCTAATATCCCTTGGGATTTCTTCTCTGACCGGTTGGTTGTTCAATAGTATGTTGTTTAATTGACACATATTTGTAAATTTTCCATTTTCCCTTCTATTATTGTTTTCTAGTTTTATTCTATTGTGGTCCAAGGAGATACTTCATATGATTTCAATCTTTTGTAAATGTATTAGTATTTGATTTGTGGTTTAAAATATGGTCTATCCTGGAGGATGATCCATGGACACCTGAGAAAAGTGTGTATTCTGCTGTTGTTTGATGAAGTGCTCTATAGATGACAGTTATATCTAGTTGATTTACAGTGTTGTTGAAGTCTTCTATTTCCTTATGGATCTTGTGTCTAGGTGTTCCATCAATTACTGAAAGTGGTGTATCAAAGTCTTCAACTATTATTGTACACTTGACATTTCTCCCTTCAATTCTGCTTCATATATTTTGGAGCTCTGTTTGTAGGTGCATGTATATTTATAATTGTTATACCTTCTTCCTGGATTGAACCTTTATCAACATATAATGTCCTTTTTTGTTTCTTTTAACCTTTTTTTTGACTTAAAGTCTATTTTGTCTGACAATACTATAGATACTACCCTCTCTTCTGGTTACTATTTACATGGACTATCTTTTTCCATCCTTTTACTTTCAATCTCTTTTTGTCTGTATCTTAAATGAGTCTCTTATAAACAGCATATAGAGGGATCATGCTTTTTTCATTCAATCTGCCAGTCTCTGGCTTTTAATAGGAGAGTTTAATCTATTTATATTTAAGATAATAATATAGAGGATTTACTTCTGCCATTTAACTCTTTTTGTTTTCTGTATGTCCTGTATGTTTTTGTTCTTCAATTAACTCCATTATTGTATTTTTTGTATTTAGGTGTTTTTTGGGTTTTGTTTTGTTTTGTTTTGTTTTTTTTTGTAGTATGCCATTTTTATTTCCTTTTCTTTTCTCTATATATTTTAGTTATTTTCTTAATGGTTAATTTTGTGATTATTAACACCTTAACTTTAACAATCTAGTTTGAATACTATTTAGTTTCTGTAAATGCTCTATTTCTATACGTCTCCATCCCTCACCCTTTAAAATGTTATTGTCTCAGATTATTTCTTTACAAATTGTACACCCATTAATATTGACTTTAATCACTGTTTTACACATTTGCCTCTTACGTCATATGGGGGAGGAGGGAGTTACAAACCAAAAGTACAGTAACACAGGATTTTATATTTATCTATGTAGTTACTTTTATTCTTTTTTCTTTCTTCTTTTTTTTTCCTTTATACTTTGTTTCTCTGTAGTTACTTTTAACAATATAATTTCTTCCTATGGTTTTGAGTTACTGTCCTATGTCCTTTTATTTCAGCCTGAAGGGCTCCCTTTAGCATTTCTTGCAGGACAGGATTTCTGGTAATGAACTCTTTCAGTTTTTGTTTTTCTGTAAATGTCTTAATTGTGCCTTCATTCTTGAAGGATAATTTTGCTGGGTATAGAATTCTTGGGTGGCATTTCTTTTCCATAAGGATTTTAATTATGTAACCCTGCTATGTTCTGGACTCCATGGAATCTGGTGAAAAACTAGCTGATATCTCATTGGGAATTCCTTGTATGTGACAAGTTGCTTATCTCTTATACTTTCAAATTTTTCTCTTTGTCTGGATTTTGACAGTTCACTATAACATGTCTTTATGTAGATATCTCTGCTTGAGCTTGTTGAGCTTCCTGGATGTGTATATTAATGTATTTCATCAGACTTAGGAGTTTTCTGGCCATTATTTTTCAAACACTCTTCCTGCCCCTTTCTCTTCAGTCCTTCTGGAACTCCTATGATGCGCACATTGGTATGCTTAATGGTATCCCACAGGTTCCTCAGGTGCTATCCAATTTTCTTCGTTATCCCTTTTTCTTCATCATTCTTTCTTTCTGTTCCGCACACCAGACAATTTCAGCTCTCTTGTTTTTGTTTGCTAGTCCTTTCTTCTGCCGGATTAAGTCTGCTGATAAATCCCTCTCGTGATTTTTTCATTTTGATTATTGTACTTTTCTACTCTAAAATTCTGTTTATAAAAAATTTTTATAATTTCTATCTCTTTATTTTGCTTTTGACAACATTTTCCTAATTTCTTTTCTTTGTCGTGATTTTCTTTAGCTTATTGAAGAACATATTTAAGATAGTTGATTTAATGTCTTTGACTAATAGTTTCACTGCATGAACTTCCTCAGGGATGGTTTCTGACAAATTTTTTTTCCTGAGAAAGGACCATACTTTCCTGTTTCTTCATGTCTTGGTAACTTTTTGTTGAAAACTGGATATTCTGAATATTATGTTGTTGTAACTCTGGAAATCCAATTCTCCCACTTGTCTGGAATTGCTGAGTGTTTTCCTTGCTGAGGGCTGGAGCCATCAGTTTGGGACTTTTCCAAACTACTTTTGCTCTCAAATAGAGAAAGGAAAGAAATAAAAAAAGGTACTAACTCTTTAAGACCTCTTTGCAGCTTCTGCCAGTGGGGGTGGAAACAATGGCTGCATTCTGTGCCAGCCCCCCAGGGACCAAAAGCAGCAATCAAAAGGAGCTATCAGCAGTCAGAACACACAGCCTGGGAATCTGGAGGAAAAGGTTCTGAGAGCCCAACATGGTACCAGCAAGCTGCACCAGGACCGTGCATAGTCCCTACAGCTGCCTGCTACAAGGTTCGGGGATGGAAGATGAATGCCACTATGATATTTACCAAAATTTAACAGGATCTTCATCCAGCTCTTTCCGGAATGCTGCACAGTGCTCCACTAGACTTCAGAGTTCCAAAATAGTTGATTCAGACAGTTCCTGCCAGTTCAAGAGTCATTTTGGTGGAACTTCCTACTCCACCTTCCCACGATCCTCATCCTCTGATAGCAATTTTGTGTGTGTGTGTGTGTGTGTGTGTGTGTGTGTGTGTGTCCATTCTGTGTCTGTTTCATCTCTTCTCATCCTCCTCCTCCAGTCTTCACCAGGATTTGATCCTGGAGACCTCCAATGTAGGAGAGAGATGTTCTGCCATCTGCGCCGCCTCTGCTCCTGGTTTTCGGAGCTTTCGGAGCATCTCATCTTGTCTCTCTCCTTTTACGTCATCATCTTGCTGCATGGCG
>JAQZBX010025511.1:0-29493 GCA_029593785.1 Cabassous unicinctus
TATTTCACCCCACAGCCATCCGGGATGAGGCGCTTCTCGGCCACCATGTCTTCGAATTCGTCAGCATTGAACTTGGTGAAGCCCCACTTCTTGGAGATGTGGATTTTCTGGCGGCCAGGGAACTTGAACTTGGCCCTGTGCAGCGCCTCAATCACATGCTCCTTGTTCTGAAGCTTGGTGCGGATGGACATGATGACTTGGCCGATGTGGACCCGGGCCACCGTCCCCTGAGGCTTTCCAAAGGCACCTCGCATACCGGTCTGGAGCCTAGATTGGGGGATGGCAGGAGGTCAGACAGGACCATCAACAGGCAAAGGCTGTCTCCAAGGTCCCTTAGGGCAACCTGTACAAGCAACAGGCTGCGTACACTACCAAGGAGGCTGCTGTCCGCAGCCATTGCACACCGGGCCCCCATGGGGAGAGGGAGACGGTCGGCTTAATTGGCTGCAGTCTCATTAGCTTTTTGATGACATAAAAATGATGTTGCAGAGTACTTTCTTACTTAGCAATGTTCAAAAAATAAAACATTACTATAGACTACAGGGAAAAATTCTTAATAATAACAAAATGTGAATTCCTACTACATTCAAGTCTCTTAATTAGATATCTTATAGTTATTATTGTATTTAGAGGGGAGAAAAATCAGTGCTCCTTCTAGGAGCACTGAAGAAGTCTTGAGACTTGGGTCCTTGTCCTGGATTTACTACTGATTAGCCAATTGACTCTAGACAAGTCCTTTACCTCAAAAGGGCTGGGTGGATAATTTTAAAGGTCCCTCCTAGTTTTGAAATTTTATTACTCAAGTATACATAGAAGTGAAAGCCCAAGGTGTCCTTGGGAGTTAAATGTTGTGGAGGAACTTCCTTCTTGCCCACCTGTATTAGTTTCCTATTGCTGCTGTAACAAATTACTACAACCTTAGTGGCTTAAAACAACACAAATTTATCTTACAGTTCTGGAAGTCAGAAGTCCAAAGTGGATCTTGTTGGGCTAAAATCAAGGTTCTGGCAGGTCTACGTTCCTTTTGGAGGCTCTAGGGGAGAGTCCATTTCTTGCCTTTTCCAGCCTCTAAATTAGGTTACCCATATTCCTTGGCTTGTGGACCCCTTCCAATAAACATATCACTCCAACTTTTGCTTCCATAGTAATATCTACCTCTCTGACTCTCTTGCCTATTTTACGACCCTTGTGATTACATTGGGCTCACCCAGATAATCCAGAATAATTTCCCCATCTCAAAATCATTAACTTAATCACACCTGCAAAGTTCCTTTTGCTGTACAATGTAACATAGTCACAGGTTCTGGAGGATTAGGGCATGGACATATTGGGTGGACCATTATTCTTCCTACCAAACCACTATGGTAAAAAATGCTCTCACCCTTTATTTTGAGTGGCTCTTCTCTTCTATAAAGAACCATAGAAGATAGAAAGGAAATCAGTATTTCTCAATGGCAGGCACTTTGCATATTATCTTTTAAAATGTACCATCAACTTTCATGAGGTAGATATTATTACCCCAATTTTAAAGATTATGAGACAGAAGATGAGAGAGATTAGGTAACTTGACTAAGGTCACCAAGTTCATAAAATGATCACAAATTTGTATTCTATGATTCCAACCAAAAGCCCATGGGCAGATGTTGCTTGGCTTATTGCTGTAAGATTTATGGCTAGTCCTTATTTTAGGAAACACACTCTAATTTGGTGGTTTTTAAAATGGGTTAAAACAAATTAAAAATAGCGGGAAGTTTCCAAATTGGAGAGACACCTTTAAGTAAAGTATTGGTGGCAAAAGGTTCTTCCCTTTATTGACCATGTGACCACGGTTACACTGCTTAGGTTCTATTAGGCCTCAGTTCCCCCAAAATGAGATGTTTGGACCTGATGACATATTTTCCAGTTCCCTTCCCGCATGGATTTTCTATGATTCTAAGTGATAAGCGCTTTGCCTCAAGGTGATCTTCCACTTTACTGAATGGGCCCTAAATAATTGCATTCAAGTTTGAGTCACCTGAATTACTCCAGAGAAAGCGAGCTGCAGACCCAAGGTAGAAAAAATGAGGGGGGAATTAACGGAGGTGTGGAATGATGAAAGAAGACAGTGATCAGATACTGAGATAGAAACATAAAGAGAATAGCATGCAATTGACTCAAAATAACCACAAACGGCTTTCCAGTGTTTACGATACAAATGAAACTCTGCCAGTCTCTGAGGATGAAGGCAAAAGACATTGTTCTTGCTCTCAAGGCGCTCACTGAATGACCGAGGGGTTATATTTTGTATATAATCGTGGACAAATAACTTCCACCTCTCTAGACACTGTGGCTGTGAGAAATGGAAGGAAAATTGAAAACCGAAAAAATATTTTTAAAAACAACAAAAAACACAACGCGAAAACATAGCGTCTGGAAACAACTGGGACGCACAAGCAAGCCAGGTGCGCGAGTAAGACAAGGGAATTGTTTCCCCCGCCCCCTCGGGCCTAACCTAGACACACAAAAGAAACCGCCTCTGCCCTCAGCGGCGAAGCTAGTGCTCTCAGCCAGCGAAGTCGCTGGGCTGCAGAGGCGACGGTCACAGCGGGCCGCTCCTGCCTCCGCCCCTCGGGCCTCGGAAGTGACGCACAGCGCCCCGCCCCCACCGCTAGATCCGCTGCTGCTGCCGCGGCGGGCAGACCTGCAGGAGGAGGCGGCAGCGGTGGCGGCGGCGGCCGAGGCCGAAGGAAGATGGCGGACGGTGTGGACCACATAGACATTTACGCGGATGTGGGCGAAGAATTCAACCAGGTACGTGAGAGCCCGAGCCCGGGCCCGCGCCGCCAAATTGGGCGGCGCTGCGGCCCGGACGCTGACCCGGGGCCCGAGGCGGGCCGCGAGGCGGTGCGGCTGCAGACCTTGCGCCCTTGCCGCCTCTGGGCCGCTCCTCCCGGCTCCGGCGCCCCCTCGCCCCTCGTTCTACGGCCCTATTTCGCGGGCTGCGGGCGCTGCGCCCAGCTGCGGGGCCTCGAGCGCGGACGCGGGCCGCCGTGCAGCCCCCGCTTGCCCCTCCCTCACCGCCGCCTCGCTCCTCTTTGTAGGCGGCGGCCGGCAGGCGCTTCCCGCCGCGCTAGGCCCGGGCGGCGAGGCGCCGTGTGCGCGGCGGGCAGAACGCGCCGCCGCCGCACCCCCTCCCCCGCGAGCTCGGAGGAGGAAGCCCCGGAGGGGCGCGCGCCGGTCGCCGCCTTTTCCCCTGCGCTACCGCCCGGGCTGCGATTCCTCCCGTCGCTCCATTTTTGTCTCCTTGTCCGCGCACTGTCGCCTCATGGAAGGCCGCGTTCACGGCCCTTTGTATCCCGCGCGCCCAGCTTCCTGGGCGCTCCTGCTTGCTTTTGCCACAGGTTTCGGCGTGGCGCTTTCCTCCTCTGCTCCTGACACTTTTTGAAGGCGGATTAAATGTGGGCACCTTTGCAACAAGTCTTTTGACTCTTGGACCCACAAATCGTATATAAAAGTCGGTGTGCTGGCTGGCTCTTCGCCTCGTTAATCGAGAGCTTGCAATGTCTTTGCGGCCCAGACGCGCTTGGTCTTTGTGATTAAAAAATCCTGTGAAGATAGGTGGCCTGGGCAAAAAGGAATTCTTGGAAGCACGATGATAGGATGCAGCAAAAAGATACAGGATAGTTTCACCTAGAGATCAGATGTGGAGGCGTGATAAAAAAAATAAAAGACATTCACCCGAAATCCTTACAGTATAGTTTTAAAATAGTTATTGTGATACAATATTTGAAAGCAAGATTTTCCGTTACCCCTGAGGGATCTACTTTACCTTTTGAGAGGTTGAAGAAAGTGAGAAAACGAGTTTTTTTCCGTTATCACAGGCCACAGTTACCTAGAATTAGCCGCGGAGCTGTGGTGTCTGATGATGAGCATACTTGCAGAAGGTCCAGTTAGTACCAGAGTAGTGACGTTTAAGTCCTAAGCCAGTGTTCATAACTTTGCTGCATTTTATATGATAAAGTCAATTTTTAAGGCCCATAGACAAAGACTTCTAGGAAATTTCTCTTCCTTTTATTTATTGAGTATAGCATTCCATCCAAAAGAAGCCATACCTGCAAGTAAAGGAACAATGAAGTGTTTAAGAGAATTTTTCTTACGGGAAAACGCATTGCTTCCCCTTCCTACCCACAATAAAGGAAGAATTGGGCACATTTTAGAGGTTAAGCTTTCTTCCCTGCCTCTTTATGAACTATTTTTAGACTTTTAAATACTTAATTTTGGAGGGACATCCCCCTTATCCAGATGGCTGGTTGGAGTGATACTTTCTTATCCCTGTGCAGTAAGTGTTGTCTGAGCCAGGAGGTGAGAAGAGTTTAAATTTTTGTGGATTTGATGAGGAACTCTTAATTTTGTAAGGTTCTTTTTAAATGTACCTTCTCATTGACTTGTATTTACATTATATCTCACAAATAGTTGTATATTTTTACCCCCAAAATCATTATACCTTTGACTAGATCAATGGGGGTGGGTGGCTACAGTTTTATTAAGAGGCTTTGTTATTACTTTGCATATCACTGGCCTCTATAATTGCTTGCTGTGGTAATTCCTATTTTAAAAAATGACCACAAAAGGACAGTTGGTCATTTTCAAGGTTCGACCTGTTTTTTAAAAATGTTACTGTTACTGAAATATTTTTCTGAAATTAGAGACAACTGCAAAGTTATTGCTGACTGATTTAGTTTTGCACTCTATTAGCTGATGATTTTATTTCTGCAGGTTGCTAAAGTAAACTATAAGTTGAATAAGTTGTGGTTGAATAAATTATTTTACTACCAGAGTTGTTATCATTACAACAGGCTTCTAAGTCTGTCTGCTATATTTTTAAAAAGGGAGTAAAAGTCATAAAATTGACAAATCTGTTTAAACATAAAGCTAATTAATGTGGTACCTTTGCCAGAGGCCCACTCTACTAATAGAAGAACATGCCAAAGGGTGAGTGTGGGAGCGCTTGTAGGGGTAGTGGAGGGAATTGGTGTGGTTGGGGGAGAAAGGGATGTTAACTGAGGTTGAGATGGCCTTTTTTCTTCTTTATTTTTTTTTCCCAATAACTCATTGGAGAAATGGATCCTTCTTAAATGACCTGGAATGAGGAAAGACTGCTACATTTTCTAGAAAATATGATCATTTAATTGTAACATAGAAAAGTGTTAATCAGTCTTGACTTTGAAACTGCTGTTAACATTGAAGAAATCTTTGTTTTTGTTCTCCAGGATGAACTTCATTTTAAACTGCATTTGTGTACCTTGAAATGCTTTGTAGTTTGTTTATTCCCCCCCCTTTTTTGTTTTACTATTTTAAATGGCCATACTTTTATGAAGCTTTTAAAGTTATTTTAGTAAAGCACAGTATTAATCTATTTCAAAAAGTGTGAAGCATTCACCTGTCTTAGAAGAAACTAATTTGTTTGGGGATGGAGTGAGAATAAGAGTGAAACTAAATAGTAGACTTCCTTTCTTCACCTGGTGAATTTAAGAATGGAAAAGAAAGCTAGAGGAGGTGAAAGCACAATGAATTTGGCTATTGGGTGCATTTTAATTTAGTTTGAATTGAAATTTGTACTTAGTGTGTAGTAAGTAGCTAGTGTAATATTTAGTAATTACTGTATTTTTATTTATTAAATTATAATGATTTTTAAACTCAGTCATTCAAAATATATTTCTTGAGTATTTGTTATATACAAGCAATGAGGAATATGAAGATTGCATTGTAGTTGCAGCAAGAGATACCTACAAAATTTTAATGCTCTGACAGATGCAGTAATGTAGATATCACTCACTCCTTTATGTATATCTTTATCTGGGAATTTTTATGGGGGGAAAAAGGGAAGTCAAAAATTCTCAGAATGCCAGGAAAGCTTATACTATGTACATTGAAGTGTGTATTTTCCCTGTTTAGGGGTAAAAAGCTGTTAATGTAGAGTTTAGCTTCTGGTCTGTCAGGCTGTAGGTCCCTGGTAACAGTGCTGATTTAGTAATCTGACCACCCAACTTTAAAGTGAAGGTGTATGGGTAGTGGCCAGAAAACAAAATCACCTAGAAGTTAGGGACCTAGACATGACCAGATGACAATCTGTCTTTATGTCACGAGTCATTATGCTTTATGTTTATTATATCCAGTTTATCAAATTATGGAAAATAAATTTTGTTGGACAGATATCAATGAACCCTTATTACCTGCTAAATTTATGTTTCATAGAAAACAGTCTGATAAGGTTGAGAATGAAGTAGATAGAGATAGATTCAGAAATGTGTAGAAATGTTTAGGGGAGCTAGAATTCTCAATCTTTTATTATTGATGAGTACAGTTAATTCAGCTGCCTATGAGTTGTGTACTTTGCGGTTTATCTGGCATACTTTTAGTACCAAGATGGTTTTCTTACCATTAGTTGAACTATTTACAAGGATTACAAACTAATTTTAATATCTACTCAGAATATTATTAGATACAAATCAGAAAATGAAATGTTTTCTTAAAAAATAAATATTTTGTTATTGGATTTTGCATGCTAATGTTTCTTTTCCTTGGTGTAGAATGCATTCTATATATGCAAAATGTAATTTTCCTCCCTGCATGTATTTCTCTAAATAGGAATGACTATTAAATTCCTTTCTTCATTTCTTTCTTTCTTTTTTTTAAGTAGAGGTGCTTTGAAACAAGTGACCTTTGCTATGTTGCTAGTGGTAGCTTTGTAAATACAGAAAAGGTATTAGCTGCAGTTTTAGGACCATCAGAAGCAGTTTGGGGCCTGCCAGAGAATGACGAATATTTTGAAAGCTATACCATGGTCATTCCAGTAATGACATATAGGGTAAAATTTCCTGGCTGTGGGCCGGGGGTGGGAGGGTGGAGTAGAGATTAGGTGGAAAAATGTCTTAAAAAGACTTCTTGGAAGGGGAGGGTGATAATGGAAAACGGGTTGAGAAATGTTTGCCTTGAAGGAACTAAAAGAATTTTGTTCATTTTACTATCCATCTCATTATAAGTGCTTTTCCTTTTGACTTGGCACAGCTTCTTGTATATCATGTGGAATGTAATCTTGTGGTGTAAAATCTTGAGCTCTTGAGAGCCTTTAGGATGATTGCAGTGATTTAGAACGGTAGGGATAGAAAAATATTTATGGATTTATGAATAAACCTTCAGGGCTGTTGCCTACTGCCAAGTTATATATAATGTGCAGCTCGTAGGTGATTAGCTACTCTACAGCATTTGGTATCTAAAATAATTAGAAGAGGTAATGATATTTTATTGTTTTTGAAAGCTTTTAAAGGTAATAATTGAAAAAATCTCTTTACATAGTAGAACTTGATGTTGACCTTTTCTCTTTGACAAGCAGAAACCATTTTTTAGCTTGTTCAATAGGCTTTCAGAGCTCACTTTCTTTATGATCTGTGGTATACAGTATGTTTGCATAACTTCAGAATATGCGTGTTTTCCCATTTAATTAAAGTGGGAATAGAAAGTTGAATGTTCTTTTTTAATGTGGGGAATAGGTGTTGTATGTGGACGCGGAATAGGAAGATTATTAATACTACAAAAGGCTATGTGATTTGAGTTGCATTTTTCGTAATGCTGACAAATGTATTTAGGTCCATTAATATTTTTTCACCAAATGTGAATGCATTACCGTTGGGGCTAGGAGTACAGGCTGTGTGGCCTTGGAACAGAGTGACGTTAACTAGTCCACATGGAGATAAAATCCCAGGACCATGGTCTCAATTAGCATCATACTTCAACCAATTGGAAGCAATCCAACTACAAGACAAAATGGCTGATCCTAATATTGGTAGAATCATATCAATATGGAAAATTGGTTGATGTCAACATAGGAATTCATGGACGGACAAAAATAGTAAGTGATTGTAATGCACCAGGTTAGTGTAGCTGCAATTACGTTTGTAAATTACTGTATACCTATGTAAACATTTTCACAGGCTTACAACTAATGAAAAATAATGTGTTAACATTTTTGTAAGTGAAAGTATAAATTTAAATATTTTTATTTTAGTCATGCTATTAATAACTTACATTCTTTTTACTCTCCCTTAGACAATTTATTGTGATTATAGTCTCTGCTGAGGAGGATGGAAACACGGTTCCCCTTGAATAATAATACTGATTCTATATACAGAACTGGATTGCAAGTGAATTTAAAGTGCCCACTAGTCCTTGTGGGAGGCTTATTAGTATCTTTAACTGTATGGAAACCACTATGCTGCAACCAGGCCACCTGAAGCTTTCAGCTACACTGAAACTTCAGTACAAAACACACTTGGCCTTTTTTCTAAGTTCTCCTGTCACTGCAATTTGAGCATGTTACCTTTATGAAAACAACTCAGTTCTTAAAGATTATTTTGGTATTGCTGTACAAACAAAATAAAATTATTAACATTATTCAGTGACTTCTGGTCTTAGTTTCTGCCCATTGCTGAGGATAGTTTGTTTTTTTAATTTACCTTGAGATCTTACCTTATTAAGTCTTACAGTCAAATTCTACTTGATTACAAATAAAATTGATACATAAAGAGTCTGTTAAATAATTAGTAAATTGGGTAACATTTAGTTATACAGAAAGTTACCTGAAGATGACTATGTATTTCAGCTCCCTTTGCCTATGTGTATGTATTTCCCCTTCTAGATTTGTTTGCCTTCTTGTGTGTGTTTTGTTTTTACCTTTCTTTTTCATTCTGAATAATAAAACAATAGCTGTGTTCCCTTGGGGCCTATAGTAACTACTTTTTGATCTTTGTGATTATAAAAAATCATGTAAAAATGATGTAACAAATGATTTCTTTGGGACACTCTCTATCTGTGTAATAGTTATTCCCCAGAACTATTAGCTTTTCCTTATGTGCCGTTAGTATAACACTTCTAACTAAATAAATTGTATTGATGGGAGAGGATATGAATTCTGTCTGAACCCTTATATCCTACCTCATAAAGAATAAAACAGTTCACACAAATTCAGGTACTTAGTGGTAGAAAGGGAAGAGGTTAAAAAAGAGCTCTCCTCTGCCCATTTCTATTACCTGTGCTATAGGCCATAGTCAAGCCTGTTGCTTAGAGGCGGTGTAAATGTGTTAAGTGTTCTGCCAATACCTACATTTCTTTTTCCTTTGTGTTTATATACGAACTGAATCTTTTCTATCATTTTTCTCCTGTTCACATATGTTTCTTTTCCATTTTCCTCTTCAAGCTTATCACTTAGGCATGTAACACCCAACCTTGCTTTAATTTTCTTGGTGATACTCAATGGCAAAGCTTTACTACATCATAATTTATACTTTTCTCATGCTAATTTACTTGGCTAAATCTTTAATTAGTGAGGTAAGCCTTAGTTCTGTAGACAAGCATAATAAAACTTGCAAGATACTAATTTGGATAGTTTTACTTGTATTTCATTGATAATGACATTTTGAATCATTTTCACACCTGCATTTGGTCATTCCCTCCCTATGGCTTAGCTCACTGTGCTTTTTTCTAAAACAAATAGCTTTCACAGAGTTGGGAAATAAGATCTAAATACTATAGAAAATATTAGCTGTATTTCTCTCATTTAATAATAAAGATTAAAGATGGTTATGATTTTTGTTTGTGATATTTTTATGTCAAAGGTATATTTTTAAAAAGCATGTGTATTTGCGTTCTTGTACTCTTGTTCTTCTACTTAAGAGTATTTTACTTCGAAGGAAAGTATTACTTTATTTTTGTCTCCATGTCACTTTTTTCACAGAAGAATGTTATTTCCGTCATTATAATAAAAATCAAGGAAAAGAAGATTCATTATATAGAAAATTCACTTTATAGGCACCTTCAAGAATAAATCTGTTGCATAAAATGAGAGATTTATACTAGATGTTGGGCCTTTTTCTACTGTGAGATTTTTGAAGTAAAGTTGAATTGTATTCAAATATATTCTGACTGTTGTATAATCTAGAGCATTATTTCTGTATCTCAGGAAGCTGAATATGGTGGGCATGATCAGATAGATTTGTATGATGATGTCATCTCTCCATCTGCAAATAATGGAGATGCCCCTGAAGACCGTGATTACTTGGATACTCTCCCACCAACTGTTGGCGATGATGTGGGTAAAGGAGCAGCACCAAATGTTGTCTATACGTATACTGGAAAGAGAATTGCATTATATATTGGAAACCTAACATGGGTAGGTGAAGTTAACATATAAATTAAATTATTGGTAATTGATTTTGAACTGCTCTGGCAATTAATGTTTTTCTCCAGTTTTTAAAAACATAAATTTAAAGTCACTGGACTCTTTTTCCTAAGCTTTCCTATGTGATAAGGAAGGAAATACAAGTAACTTTAAAACCTCATTTATTCCAATTCTTCTAGTTTTGAATTTTGTGATCATTCAGTTTACCATGGTAGAGATACCAATTAAATATAGGTCTCTTGTTTTTTTATTTCTAACTCACTTAAGATATCCCATTTTTACTAAGAAAAATGCTCACATTAACTTTGAGGTTTTCCCAGAAATGTAGAAGAGAGAAACACTATACCACTCTTGGCTTAAAGATAATTTTCATTTTCTAATTCATGGTACAGAGTTGTTGAGTTTTATTTCTGCTCTTAATTTGAAATCTAATTTTTAATAACACTACCGTATACATTGTATTTTTTTCCATTTTTTTTTTCATTTATTGAAGTATATCACTCATACATAAACAGTAAGTATAGTAATAGTTGTGAACTTACAAAACAAACATACATAACATCATTACATTGTATTTTAATTTGCACTGTTCCATGAGATTCAAAATAAGATTATTGGTTGGGAGCTATATTAACTGCATGTTCAATGTGTGTATTTTTTATTGGCATTAAATCTTAAAAATATTGATTAAAACAGTCCTTAGAATCTTTATATTTCTTCTTAGAAACATTTATTATATATACTTGGAAGTTATAAAATTAGGTCTAAAAATCAAAACCATAAAACTTGTCACCCTTCTATTTCCTTAATAAATTATTTTAAAATGTTTTATTTAAAATTTTAAAAAAACTAATTGTGCTCAATATCCGACCACCCAGGCTGAGCAGTCTTTTCAGTATTGGAGACAGTAGCATAAGTTATGAAGAGTGTGGGTTCTAAATAAGAATTTGAATCTTCACTCATCTGTCTTTTAGTTTTATGACCTTGGGTAAGCTCTTCAATCTCTCCATTGTATCATGTGTAAAATGGGGATAATAGTACTTAGAGGGTGGTTCTAAGAATTAAGAAATAGTTAATGTATAAGTACAGCCAGGGCAGGCACTCAGTACTTTTTAGATGGAATTTATTTCACAAAATGTTTTCCTTTAAAGAGAGAAAAGACAAGTGTGATTGTTTTTATTGAAAATTTAAAATCATAGCACTTGAAAGCTGGAAGGGACCAGAAACTCTTTAAGAGTGGAACAACTATCTTGTCTCTGAGGTTATGATTCTTCTAATTTCTGAAAATCTTATCAGGGTATGAAGTTATGTTCTCAGATGTTTTGTGCTGTTCGAAAATTGGAGGCTGACTGGCAGTCACTGTACTTGGATTTGCATTGAGCATTAACTTTCTTTTGTTTTTCCTGACTTAACCCTTAAAAACTAAATTGAAACAAAAACAATTGGATATGTTTTGATGATTAATGAGGGGAAAATGTCTTGTAGTGGACAACAGATGAAGACTTAACTGAAGCAGTTCATTCTTTGGGAGTAAATGATATTTTGGAGATAAAATTTTTTGAAAATCGGGCAAATGGCCAGTCCAAGGGGTAAGAATTTTGTTTCAATTCTTTTTTTCTCCCTAAGTTAATAGCAAGTGTATACAGGTTTTTTGGTAACTTCCCTTAAAGTTCATGCTAATTACACTCATGTATAGGACACTCGATTATCCACATTGGAGGGGAGTTCTTGGACAAAGATTCATGCTCTCATTTCATATACTCTGTGAGCCAACTAACGAAAACTAGTGGCTTGGAAAGCTTAGATCTGTTCCTTTCTAACTAACCTTCTCTGAATTTTCTCCATCTATCATTGAAATGATTATTGAAATGACATTTTTAAAAAGCACTGCTCTCCCTTTGGTTAAGAATGGGGGAAGACGGGCAACTGGGGATTAATGTGATTGACTTGGATATTTTGTTTTACTTTTAAAAAATTATTCAAGTAAAATGGTTTTGTTATAGAACTGTTTGAAAATACAGAAATCTAAAAGGAAGAACATAAAAATCTACAATTTCACCAGCCATAGATGACCACTCGTTAACATTTTAGTGAATATACTTTAACATTTTTTCTTGTACTTATTTATCATATTTTTCTTTAAAAATAAGGAATTACAATTCTCATTTTGTAACTTGTTCAGTATAAGAAGTGAAACAGATATCACGTTCCTCTCATGTCTAATTCCATTTATCATACCTAGTATGCTAAAATAGTTTACCATTCTTATTGGTTATTTATCTTGTTTTCAATTTATGCCTATTATAAATAGTGTTAGCAATAGGCATCATTTTATATAAATCTTCAGGTGGGTACAGATTTGGGATTTTATTGTTTTAGGATAAATTGCTAGATGCATAATGCTGAAGTAAAAAATATGCTTGTTTTATATTGCTCAGTTCTCCAAAAAAGGTTGTACCAGATTACATTAAACTAAGAATATTTTCAAAGTATATGCAGTATCTGACCACTTCTCACCACTTTCACTTCTAGAGAATCCCTTTGTCTAAGCAACCATCTCGCCCATGAACTTTTGTGATACCTTCCTAACTGGTTTCCCTGCCTTCACACGAATCCCCTACAGATGGCAAATATAGCAGGGTTTTTTTTTTTTTTTTAATGTAACTAAATTTTACATGTCTGCTCAAAATCTTTCAATGGCTTCCTGTCTCAGAGTAAAAGCTAGGCCTTCAAGGTGCTGTGTCATCTGTTTCCCCACTACCTCTATGAATTTAATTTCTACCACTCTTCCCCTTTCTTATACTGTTTCAGCCACATTATCTCTTGGCTGTTCCTCACCCACATTCCTACTTAGTACTTTTACATGGTTCTTCTTTTTGGTTTACTTTCCCCCTAAATATCTATATGGGTCACTCCTTCACTTCATGTAGGACACTGTTTAAGAGTTCCCTTCCCTGATCACTCTGTACAAAATAGCACATTTGCTCTTGTCTCTTTGTTTCCCTTCTCTGCCTAATTTTTAACCTCTTTAAAATGTTTTACTTGTTTGTTGTCTTGTTTCCTCTCACTAGAATGTAAGGTCCATGAATGAGTACAGGGATTTTGTTTACTTGCTATTGTATCCCCAACCCAAGAACAGTACCTGGCATTTGGAGGTTGAGCTCAATAAATATTTGTTAAATGAATGAATCTGTTCTCTCTAAATGTGATGACCCAAGATAATCCTGGATCGAAGAGTAGAATTTGTTTGTTGTCTAGATTAAGGGTTCTGTTTAAAAGACCATGTTGAACATTAGGGAGAACCCTCTGAGAATACTCAAGAATAATCTAGGGAGTGGATGTAGCTCAAGGGGTTGAGCGCCAGCTTTCCATGTATGAGGTGTTCTGGGTTCAATCCCTGGTACCTTTTTAAAAAGAAAAAAAAAGTGTTGAATTTTGAGGAGTGGGTGTCATTCAATTGGTTGAATGCCTGCTTCCTGTATATGAGGTCTCGGGTTCGATCCCCAGTACCTCCGAAAAAAATGAACAAACAAATGAAAAAACCAACTGTCATTGGGGAGTGGATGTAGCTCAGTGGTTGAGAGCCTGCTTCACATGTAGGGGTCCGGGATTCAATTTTCGTTACCTCCTTAAAAAAAAAAACACCTTTAACTGAACATATTGATAATCATTCCTTTGTTATTATGTTGTGATTCACATAAAATTCACCCTTTTAAATTGTACAATTCAGTAGTTTCTGTTTTGTTTTTTTTTTAACATATTCACAAAGTGCAACTATCAACACTATCTAATTCTACATTTTCATTACCCCCAAAAGAAACTCTGTAATCATTAACAATCACTCTCTTCCCTATATCCCTCCTCCCCACCCCATTCCTGGCAACCACTAATCTCCTTTCTGTTCTTATGAATTTGCCTATTCCAGAAAGTTCATATAAAAGAGTCATACAATCTGTGGCCTTTTATGTCAGACTTCTTTTACTTAGCGTAGTGTTTTCAAAGTTCATCCATGTTATAGCACTGTTCAGGCCTTCATTTATTTTTATGGCTGATTAACATTTTACTTTCATATATATTTGCATGCCACGTTTTGTTTATCCATTCATGAATTGAACATTTGAGTTTCTGCTTTTGACTATTATAATACTGCTGTGAATATTTGTGTAAAGGTTTTTTGTGAGCATATGTTTTCACTTCTCTACCTAGGAATGTAATTATTGGGTTGAGGAAACTACCATATTATTTTCTGAAATGGTCTATACCATTTTACATTCCAGCCATTTATGCATGAGGTTTCCAGTTTCTCCACATCCTCACCAGCACTTACCTGTCTTTTTGATTATAGCCTTCTTAATGGATGTGAAGTAGTGTATCATTGTTACTTTGATTTGCACTTCTCTGATGGCTAATGATGTTGAGCACCTTTCATGTACTTACTAGCTACTTGTGTATCTTCTTTGGAGAAATGCCTATTCAATAGATCCTTTGTTCATTTTTAAAATTTGATTATTTGCCTTTATATTGTTGAATTATAAGAGTTCTTTTAGATATTCTGAATACTAGGCCTTATCAGATACATGATTTGCAAATAGTTTCTACCATTCTGTGGGTTGTCTTCATGTTTTTGATGGCCTCCTGTGAAGCACAAAATTTTTAATGTTGTTGATGTCCAGTTTACCTACATTTTCCTTTTATTACTTGTACTTTAGGTGCATATCTAAAAAACATTGCCTGACCTGGGATCACAAAGATTTACACCTCTTTTTTCCTAAGAATTTTATAATTTTAGTTCTCAAATTTAGGTCTTTGATCCATTTTGAGTTAATTTTTGTATATGATTTAAGGTAGGGGTCCAACTTATTCTTTTTCATGTAGATACCCAGTTGTCCCAGCACTATTTGTTGAAGAGTATTCTTTTCCCATTGAATTGTCCTGGCAGCCTTTTTGAAAATCAGTTGATCATTGGGTGTATGGGTTTATTCTGGACTCTCAGTTCTATTCCATTGATCTGTTTCTGTCCTTAGGCCAGTAAGTACCACACAGTCTTGGTTACTGTAGCTTTGAAGTAAGTTTTGAAATAGGAGTGTTCATCCTACAACTTTGTGTTTCTGTGTGTTTTTTTTTTTAAGATTATTTTATTTATTCTGGGTCCCTTGCACTTTCGTATGAATTGTAGGGTCAACTTGTCAATTTCTGCCAAAAAGCCCGTTGGGGCTTATGGGTTGCACTGAATGTGTATTGAGCATGTATCCTACAACTTTGCTGAACTTATTTTTTACCTTTAATAGGTTTTTGTGGGTTTTTTAGGGTTTTCGATATACAAAGTCACATCATCTGACATAAGAGATAGTTTTACTTCTTCCTTTCCAATTTGAGTGCTTTTTTTTCCTTTTTCTTGCCTAATTGCCCTGGGCTAGAACTAGAACCTCCAGCACAGTGTTGAATGGAAGTGGTGAAAGCAGACATCTTTGTTTTATTCCTGATATTAGGGGGAAGCTTTCAGTCTTTCACAGTTAAATATGGTCTTAGCTGTGGGTCTTTTGAAGATGTCCCTTGTTTTGTTGACATTTCCTTTGATCATTCAGTTTTAAAAGTCAGTTTTAAAAATGGCTAATATTTATACCAGACCTTATTCAAACCATTTTACATGAAATACCTAATTTAATCCTCACAAGAGACTGTAGCCATTTTACCCATAAGGAAAAACTGAGGCACAGAGAGATCAGTGAGTTTAATACAGAGCCTTTGTTTTTTTAACAAATAATGCTACCCAGGAATGACTATCCCTGTTCCCCTCTTCACAGTCCCCCCACCCCCATGATAGCATGAATGTCCTAGTAGAATAATTTGAGGCTAAAAGTTTGGTGAAAGTAAACCAACCTATTTTTCGTTTGGTTATTTTTTAGAAAAGGAAAAAAACTAAAACTTTTCTCCTCAGAAGAAACAAGGACTAATCGGTGATGGTTAAACTTTGGATGGAAAACGGTTTTCTTTTCTAATTTTGAAATGTATTCTGGAACTAGAAATATGGAACTTTGAAATGTAAATAATCTTGGCTTCTTCACTTCTAGAAGATTTGAAGCTTATCATCTAGAACTGTGTTGTCCAGTATGGTAGCCACCAGTCATATGTAGCTATTTAAATTATTTAAAATTTAATAAATAAAAAATTTAGCCACTTGTGTTGGACAATGCAGAAAGTTTCATTTTAAGTTTTCAATCCATCATGAACTGATTTGTAAAATACAGTAAAACTGCATCAGTGGGGAATGAGCATTTTTGGATGTATCGACACTATCACATTGTTAAAATTTTTGAATGTTTGCTCTCATTTTCTCTGAATTTCTCTCTTCACTGCCTGGCAGTGGTCCAAAGACCACACTTTGAGTAACACTGGTCTAGAATAATGGCTGCTATATTATAGAAATTCAAATGTCTGTGGAAAGAATGAGTGTAAATGAATCTGAAGCCAACCTGTTTTTCTCTGTATGAAAATAGCTATGTGGCATAATCGGTGTCTCTTATTGCATGGATCTACTTAATAAGGGAAGCTTTCCAGGAATTACTTATTCAGATAATGCTTGGAAAGTTTGTACATGCTAAGGATTAAAAATGTTGAGATTGGGGAATGGGTGTAGCTCAGTTGTTGCAGGATTTTCTCTAGGTTTTTGGCTAAGCTACAAGAAATGAATTTTAAGAGCAAGCCAGGTTAGTTAGGTCAGTAATTTATTAAGGAAGGGATGGAAGAGAAATGGGAGAATATAACAGATTAAGGATCCCAGGTAGAGAGGAACTGGCTGAAAAGAGATAAAGAGGGCTGATTTATAGACTACAGTTCCTGGTTACAGATTACAAATGCCCAGGCTTTACTTGCATGTTGTTCTAGGCAGGGGGGAAGAAGGCAAGAACAGGGGCTGTTCTACTTTGGCGCTTGCTTTTTTTTTAAAGATTTATTTATTTACTTTATCCATTTTAAACCCCCTCTTCCCCATTTGCTGTTTTGTGTCCATTCGCTGGGCATTTCTCTGTGTCTGTTTCCTGCCATCTCTTCTCATCCAGTCCTCACCAGGATTCGATCCTGAAGACCTCCGATGTAGGAGAGAGGTGTTCTGCCACCTGCGCCATCTCGGTTCCTGGTTTTTGGAGCTTTCAGAGCATCTTGTCTTGACTCTCCCCTGCGTCTCTCTCCTGTTAGGTCATCATCTTGCTGCATGGCTCCCGGGGCCTGGCGGCTCACCGGCACACACAGCCTGGCAGCCCATGCGCCTTCTATATATATATTTTTTTTATTTTACTGGGAGGTCCCAGGGATCGAACCCAGGTCCCTCCATATGGCAGACGGACGCCCAACCATTTGAGCCACATCCGCTCCCCTTGGTGCTTGCTTTTTAAACCATTAATTATTCCTCCCCTTTGCTGATGACAGGGGAGGAGTCCCACCTGTTTCCTGTTTTGATTGGTTATCCCACCCATCAATTCTCTGGAAGGGCCCAATGATAAGACCCCTGGAGAATATCCGGGACTTCTCTTGGCTTCCACAGGAAATCTTGTTCCGAATGGGAGTTCTCGCAAAGGTCTTCCAGCAGCCATCTTGTGGGGTATTGATGGCCACGTGTTTAATGGTGGCGGTTTTTTCTGCCAGGTTCCGGATTCCCTAACTAGCCTGCCTCAGTGGTTGAGTACCTGCTTTCCATGTAGGAGGTCCTGGGTTCAATCCCTGTTAACTCCTTAAAAAAAAAAAAAGTTGAGATCAGAGCTTTATCTTTGTAGAAGAATATTGATGTGGTGTAATTTAATCTCAAAGTGAATAAATACTGATCAGCTCGAAGGGGATAAGTATTCATGAACTATGGCTTAATCTCTTAAAGTGGAAGATGTGTATTACCTTGGTAATTTTGGAGAAGAGGACAGCAGACAGCATGTAATCAGGCAGCCCTATAGTCTTCACAGTGTAGCAAATGAGGTTTGAAAGACATGGTTGCCATTTTTACTTTTTAAAATGATGACTGCAGTCTTGAAGGCTTGTGACTCTGGTTTGTTAGGAAACTGAATTTGCTATTTGGTGTTTTCTGGTGTTGACTTCACTTTCAGAACTCTCAAATATGAGTGAAAACCAGAGATAGTAGAAATAGTTTGGGATTTCATTTTGTGGAAAAGTTTCTTAACCAGTGGTGTGATTTAGTGGTTTACATAAGTTAATAATTACATTGTCAATATTTTAAGAAAGAGCTGCCTATTTGTAAACCACAGTAATTAAGGCCTGTATGCATATGCTATCTTTATAACTTCTTCAGTAACATTCAATTTATCCTTTGTAAGATTTTTAAATATTTGATTGCATAGAGAAGTAAATTGTTTTACAAACTCTACTACTTTCAATTTTTTTGGCCAGTCTACTTGATATCTACATAAGCAATTATGAGAACACAAGATTTTCACTTGTACTATGAGAGGTATATCTAGCATGCTTTAAAAAATATTACACAAGTAATACATTGTGAAGTATTAAAACATGAAAGAGAAGGCTGAATTGCCCTTTACTTGCTCCTTGCTGTGTTTTTTCTTCCCCCTTCCTACTTCCTCCCAACTCCCTGGAGGTAATAATTGTTTTCACTGTTACCAACTTTCTTCTGTGCATTTTGAAACGTGTTTATAATATCTGATATATGGTTTGGCTCCCCCCTGCCCAACATAAATATTTATGTTTTAAAGACTTTTTGCTGCCAGTACATACAGGTCTAATTTATTTTAATGGCTGCCATATTAATGCTTGTAATGTATTGATCTGCTTTCGAGGACTCCATAAATTAAGAAGAGCAAGGAAACGTCATAAGAGTACAGCATGGTAAATGCTCCAAGAGCATCACCAGAAGAAACTGGCTGATTTTGTTTTTGGCCTTTTATACATTGTGGCCATAGTTGTATATTGTACCTTAGGATTTGATCAAGAGCACAGAACCTGTGGTTAAATTTCCTGTGTTTAAATTCTAACTTTGCTGTTCTCTAGTTATGTGTCCTTGAGCAAGTTATTTAACTTTTCTATGCCTTGATTTTCCTAATATATAAAATACAGGCAGAGTAAGCCAGAAATTTCTGAGCTACCAGCATAGATGTCACCAATGTTAGTATGCTAAAAACATTTAATCAGAAAAGAAACCATTCTAAGTCTTGTTTTAGACAGATACAGTAGTGTTTTTTTTTCCGGCTTATCTGGTTTTCTGGTTTATAACATTCTAAGCAGACAATTTTTTAAAATTGCAGGGTGTTTTTAGATGCACATACGATAGCAGATAGGAAAGGACAGTGGAAAGAGATGGAAAATTATATACCTTCAAGCGTAGCGTTCCGAGGTTTTTGAACGTGTGTGGAGTGAAAGTGTGGTTAAGAGGAGAAGGCATCCCTGCTCGACTCATTACAGCACAAGATTATGAATTAATTGCGTTCATTGTACTCTAATTTAGAAAGATGGATGTTGATAGTCTTTTAGAAGATTTCAGTAGCATGGGTAAAATTTTATAATAAATAAGTAAACCTCAGTTACCTGGACATTACTACATCTTTATGACCTTGAGTTAGGCAATATTATTTTAGATATGACATCTAAAGCACAAGCACCAAAAGGGAAAAATAGATAAATTGGACATCACCAACATTAAAAACTTCTGTTTCAAAGGGCACAAACAAGAACATGAAGACAACCAACCCACAGAATGGGAAAAAACTATATGCAAATCATATATCTGATAAGGGTCTAGAATTTAGAATACCTAAAAGAACTCTTACAACTCAACAACATAAAGGCAAATAACCTAATTTAAAAATGAACAGGGGAAGCATGTTTAGCTCAATGGTTAAGTGCCTGCTTCATGCATTATGAGGCCCTGGGTTTTAATCATTGGTACCTCCTTTAAAAAAAAAAAAAATGAACAAAGGATCTCTTGAATAGACATTTCTCCAAAGAAGATACACAAGTGGCTAATAAGCACATGAAAGATTCTCAACATCGTTACCCATCAGAGAAGTGCAAATCAAAATGACAATGAGATACTACTTCATACCCATTAAGAAGACTATAATAAAAAAGACAAATAATAAGTCCTGGTAAGGATGTGGAGAAATTGGAACCTTCATGTATTCCTGGTTGGAATGTAAAATGGTACAGAGTGCTTTGGAAAATAATATGGCAGTTCCTCAAAAGGTTAAATTTAGAGTTACCACATAACCAAGAAATTTCAGTCCTAGGTGCCATAACCAAGAGAACTGAAAACATGTCCACCCAAAGACTTGTACTTGAATGTTCATAGCAGTATTATTCATAATAGCCAGAAAGTAGAAACATCTCAAAAATGTCCATTTGATGAATAAAACGTGATAGATCCATAAATAGAATATTATTTGTCAATCAATGCTAAATGAAAAAAGCCAGTTACAAAGGACCACGTATAATGATTCCATTTATACAATATGTCCAGAATAGGCAAATCCATAGAGACAGATAGTAGATTAATGTTGCTTAGGGATGGGGCATGGGGGATGGAAGTGTAGGGTGGTGATAGTTAATGTATTTCTCTTGGAGTTGAAGAAACTGTTCTAAAATTGTATTGATGGTTGTACATATCTGAATATACTAAAAAATTTGTACATGTTAAATGAGTGAATTGTTTGGTATATAAATTATATCTCAATGCTGTTATTTCAAAAATTCTGTTGAAGATGAAAGTATGAACTTGTCTAACTTTAAGAAGTATTTTCAATTTTCCTAGATAAAAGTAAATTCAGATTATTTCCTTTTAATAACAATAAAATGATTACTCTCCACTTTCTATCCTCACTCCCTGTAAAACATTTTAGGTTTGCCCTTGTTGGTGTTGGATCTGAAGCATCCTCAAAAAAGTTAATGGATCTGTTGCCTAAAAGAGAACTGCATGGTCAGAATCCTGTTGTAACTCCATGCAATAAACAGTTCCTGAGCCAATTTGAAATGCAGTCCAGGAAAAGTAAGCAATCCCTCAGAGGCATTTACTAAAGATGCATATTTAACCAATGTTGCTAGCATTTGTTAGGTTTTGTACAGAAGAAGTTGTCTTAATATTTAATTTGTTGGGACATATATTTTAGAAATTTGATTTAGTGGCTGATTTTGACTGTGGGCCCCTATATTGGAAACCTATTCCCATTTCATTTTTCTCTAGATGTCACAGTCACAATACTATACAACAGTTCTAGAGTCTGTTCTAGAGTCTTGTCCATTGTCCATTTTTGTCCTGTCATTCCCATCTTATAGAAAGGAAGAAACTACATTCTAGTCCTTAGATTGAAGGAAAGTTATATGGATGTGTGTTATGGTGGGGAAGAGAACACTGATAACTTGAAAGTATTTGTCGATTTTCTGCTTGGCACCAAGACGTTTCACCACTTGGTAAAGTGAATATAGAAAGATTTGCTGTTACACCCTTATGAATGTTATCATTTAAAAAGATGAGATGGATGATTGTGTAATTAACAGAAATTCAAGTGGTTGTTTTTCTTTCAATGTTTTAGCACTTAAGACTTAACTGAAGAATATGTTACAAAATTTAAATGATTTATGCTACTGAAATTAAGATTTTTCTTGAAGAATTTCAGTCTTGGCTGCTGCAGAGTACTGGTATTTTGAAAGTAACCTATATTTACTTATTGAATATACATTTAAATGTGGATATTTTGAGACTTCAAAATAACTTAAATAGATGCAAATGTTTCCCTAATCAATACTCTCATGCATTTTACACATGCCTAAGGCACCTGCAAGTTAAAATATAGTGTAAATAAAGTTTGAAATAGAGTTGTTCCTAATAACAGTGGTTACATTTCAGAGAACTATTTTAATAAATGCTATTTATGAGTATTTGGATATTTGCAGCTACACAATCAGGACAAATGTCTGGGGAAGGTAAAGCTGGTCCTCCAGGAGGCAGTTCTCGTGCAGCATTTCCACAAGGTGGTAGAGGACGGGGCCGTTTTCCAGGGGCTGTTCCTGGTGGGGACAGATTTCCTGGGCCAGCAGGACCAGGAGGGCCACCCCCACCTTTTCCAGGTAAAAATTTTCTTAAATTACCACGGATAAAACATGTCTACCTAATACCTCTTTTCCTTTTCTCTCTTTTTCAAGTAATGCATTATTAATGTGACTTACTTTCCTTGTTATGCTATTTTTGGAATCCAGGAAATTTGATCAAGCATCTTGTTAAAGGAACTCGGCCTTTGTTCCTGGAAACTAGGATTCCATGGCATATGGGGCACAGCATAGAGGAAATACCCATTTTTGGCCTAAAAGGTCTTTATTTTTCTCCAAACTTGCTTGACTTATATATAGATTATTTACATCCGTCTTATTTTCTTACCTCTTAAAAAAATCCTTTCAAGACCATTTTTCCTTGTTTCACTTTCTAGCTTGGCATCAGAGTAGAATATAAGGTGGGTGATTTCACTGTAAGAAGTGTATGTACACTGAAAGATGGCAAATATCTCTAAGCATTGTAATCTTTTTATTAAAAATTTTTGTTTTAATAATTTTTCTTAAGCATAAATTGAGCTATTGAAATTTGTAAGGATGTACTTCACTTATGTAGTTGTTAGTGTAGCTTTTACATATGAGTTTTATTTAAAGAGAAATAATCTTTGTCTATGGGTTATGCTTTAAAAGAATAATCTTGGCATACAGGTTAAAATATCTTATTGAAATGTTTTTTTTTTTCTTTTCCCTTTCTCTCTCTTTATTCTATAGCTGGACAGACTCCACCACGTCCCCCCTTGGGTCCTCCAGGCCCACCTGGTCCACCAGGTCCTCCACCTCCTGGTCAGGTTCTGCCGCCTCCACTAGCTGGGCCTCCTAATCGAGGAGATCGCCCTCCACCACCAGTTCTTTTTCCTGGACAACCTTTTGGCCAGCCTCCATTGGGTCCGCTTCCACCTGGTCCTCCACCTCCAGTTCCAGGCTACGGCCCCCCTCCTGGGCCACCACCTCCACAACAGGGACCACCTCCACCTCCAGGCCCCTTTCCACCTCGCCCACCTGGCCCACTTGGGCCACCCCTTACACTTGCTCCTCCTCCGCATCTTCCTGGACCACCTCCAGGTGCCCCGCCTCCAGCTCCACATGTGAACCCGGCTTTCTTTCCTCCACCAACTAACAGTGGCATGCCTACATCAGACAGCCGGGGTCCACCACCAGCAGACCCATATGGCCGACCTCCACCATATGATAGGGGTGACTATGGGCCCCCTGGAAGGTAAGTTAGTATGTGTCTATGAAAGTAGACTGAGAGTATTTGATTGGTACAAAATACTCTAAGTTCCATCACTATGGCATCTTTTAAAATTATGGTTTTCCCCCCAGATATTTAATTTTCTGTATTGTTTCTTTTCTATTTGGAAGAGATAGCACAATATGGTAAAAAGCGTGATGAATAGGGTCAGGAAAAGTAATCCCAACTCTGCCACTTATAGCCTTGTTACTTACAGCATATCACTAAATCCCGTGGGTTCATTTTCATCATTTTTTAAATTAAGAGAGTTTAATATTGATAATTTTAAGTAGCAAATGGGGTCTGTAAGCTATTTTCAATATTTTAAAGTCTAAATCTCATTAACCATTGATCAGACTACACAGAACACTAAAGTTTCTTTATTTTGCTAGGAATTAGATCATTTTGTTTGGTAGGGTTCTATTTATTGAGTATCTCATGTTAATCAGAAGTCCTGATAAGCAGATAAACTAACTTTTAATTCAAATGGGAACATAAAATAATTTAATAAGTATACTTGGCTAAACAAAATCTTCTAAAACACAGGCTTTGTGGAACGTAAAATAAGGAGGATCCTTAGTGAAAAGCTGGGTGTGAACTACTGATGAACTTAAGCCCCCTTCCAAAAAGTAATTTTTTTCAAAAAAAAAATTTTTTTTTTTTTTTTACTTTTTTTTAATAGAGAAATTGTAGGTTTAAAGAAAAATGTAGATAATAGACTTCCCATATAGTCCCCTTTTTAACACCTTGCATTAGTGTGGTACCTTTGTTAAAATTGCTAAAAGGATATTATTACAATTGTACTGTTAACTATAGTTTATACTAGGGTTCACTGTGTTGTATAACTCTGTGTTTCTTGTCTTTTTATTCTATTTTATTTTTTTATTCTAGTAACATAGAACCCTTAATTTCCCCTTTAACCACATTTGAATACATAATTCAGTACTGTTAATTACACTTACACAATAGGAAACGTTAAAACTATCTGTTATAAAAACCTTTCCATCACCCCAAGTAGAAATTCTATACCAATTAAGCAATGACTGTCCATCTTCCTTCCTTACTTCCCCCACCCCCCAACCAGCTCCTGGTTTCTAATTCTTTGAATTTGCTTGTTTAAATTTGAAACTATTCATACTCAAATTATAATTTGGGGAGCTACGTTTATTATCTCTGAAGAATGATTTGAATTTGCAAGTACACACTCAGTTTCCTTTGAGTTTATTGTTTGTTTTTATATTCTTTAGCTATCATTTTTTTTAATTTTTTATTTTTTTTAAGGCAAGGGAATAAAGAGTTTATTAAGAAATAAGAAAAAAGATAGTTCACACCCCAGATATGAGTGTGGGTGTGCTACAGGGCGAGACAAACCAGCTATAATTATTAAACTACCTTGTGTAAAGTATTATATTGCAGATATGTAAATATGTCTTCTTTTGCCCTCCAGAAAGATTTCTAAGCTGCTTTTTTTTTTTTTTCAGCTCAAAGATACTGGCATAAGAGAATTTTGTTTAGACATTTTTCTGTAGGAGAAAATAGTATGCTTCAAACTGGAAAGTACCACTGTCTCTAAGATACTTGTCAAAAGTGGCTTGTATGAATTGTTTTACACTGTTAATGACTAACTTAGAAAATCTGTTGTATATAATTTTAGGTTTATTTTTATTTTTTTAGGGAAATGGATACTGCAAGAACACCATTGAGTGAAGCTGAGTTTGAAGAAATCATGAATAGAAATAGGGCAATCTCAAGCAGTGCCATTTCAAGAGCTGTGTCTGATGCCAGTGCTGGTTTGTACATTTTTCCTGTACTATTTCTTATTAGGAATGAGTTCTTGAAGGTGTTGGTCATTTATGTTCAGTAGTTTTTTTTATATTCCCAAGTTGTCATCTATAATTTATTTGAAAGGCATTGATGGAATCTGTATGTCACAGTGTAGAGGAAAGGCTCCTAATTTAAAATTTTAGGTATACATTTAAGCTTTTCCCTGATATTTAATGGCTCTGGGGCTTTAAGCAACTCATTTATACTCATTTGCAAAATGATAATTTGCCTCATATAGCTATAGTACTAACAAATTAGGTTAATTTCATGCATATGAATGCATATGGTGAAACACTACAAAACTTAGGACATTCTCTGATGTAGTCATTTTAAAGTACACTACCTGTGTAAAATGCTTTTATCACTCTTGTCCCCAGGTTAGGTAGTACATTGAAAGTAAAATTTGTTTTACTTTAAACTTCCCTTCCCTCATCTTTCCCTCTATAGGTGATTATGGGAGTGCTATTGAGACATTGGTAACTGCAATTTCCTTAATTAAACAATCCAAAGTGTCTGCTGATGATCGTTGCAAAGTCCTTATTAGCTCTTTGCAAGATTGCCTTCATGGAATTGAGTCTAAGTCTTATGGTTCTGGATCAAGGTAAAACTTTCCTGTCTCATGTCTATTTAAAAGTACTTGTTTATAAATGGAAAATTTATTGTGTTTAGAGGACTTTAAAATAGGACTTTGATTTTACTTATTGCTTACACAGTTAAATTTATTGTTTACTCAGCCACAGAGGCCAGAGTGATTTCAAATGTTAGGTGTTTGCTTAAAACCCTCCGAAGGCTCCTAAATGGCCTTAGAATACAACTGCAAACATTGAGGCACTCTGTAATGTAGTCTCTTTTTCTATCATTTCAGTCTTTTTTTGTACCCCTCATCTTGTCCACTATACTGGTCTCCCTTTGTTTCTGGTGACACATCAAGTACTTTACTTCCTCACTGCTTTTTTTTCTCCCCCAAAATATTTATTTATTTCTCCCCCCCTTGCTCCTTGTGTTTGCTGTGTCCATTTGCTGTGTGTTTTTTCTGTGTTTGCTTATCTCCCCCTTGCTGCGAGGTCTTGCTGCATCAGCCCACTGCGCCGCGCGGGCCGGCCTGCCCTCACAAGGAGGCCCCGGGAAGCGAACCCGGGGCCTCCCATATGGTAAATGGGAGCTCTATCGATTGAGCCACACCCGCTTCCCTCCTCACTGCTTTTGCACTTAGTATTCCTCCTGCTGGTAATCCATTTCCCTGGCTCTTTGTATAGCTGGCTTCTTCATGCCTCAACTCAGCCTTATAGGGACCTTCTCCCAGGTTAGTGTGTCATAGCACTTGGGTCATTTCTCTCATAGTACACTGTTCTCTGCTCTTATATATTTTTTAAAAGCATTTTTGGGGGGATGTATTCACATACCATGCAGTCCATCTACAGTGTACATTTAGTGGCTTTTGGTATAGTCACAGAGTTGTGCATTGATCACTGCAGTTTCCCTCTCAGCACTGGTTTCGCTGCATCTTATAAGTTTTGTTATGTGGTGGTCTCGTTTTCATTCATCTCGAGGTATTTGCTAATTTCTCTTGCAGCTTCTTCTTTGACCCACTGATTATTTAAGAGTATGTTGTTTTAGTCTCAGTATATTGGTGAATATTTCTGTTCCCTATTGTTGATTTCCACCATTCTATTATGATCAGAGAAAGTGCTTTGTATAATTTTAGACTTTTTATATTTATTGAGACCTATTTTGTGACTCAACATATGGTCTAATCTAGAGAAATATCCATGAACACTTGAGAAGAATGTGTATCCTTCTGTTTTGGGGTACAGTGTTCTGTATATGTCTTTTAGGTCTAGTTGATCATATTGTTCAAGTTTTCTGTTTCCTTATTGATCCTCTGTCTAGATGTGTTATCTGTTGATGAGAGTGGTGTATTGAAGTGTCCAACTATTACTGTAGAGGTGTCTATTTCTGCCTTCAGTTTTGTCAGTTTTTGCCTCATCTATTTTGGGGCACTGCGGTTAGGTGCATAAATAATTGTTTGTTACTTTTTTTGGTGGATTGCTCCTTTTATTAATATATAATGTTTTATAACTGTTTCACATTTAAAGTCTATATTGTCTGTTATTAGTATAGCTACCCAGCTCTCTAAACTCCCCCTTCATGTTTTTTTAAAGATTTATTTTTTTATTTTATTAACCCCCCCCCCTCCCGTTTTAAGCTTGCTGTCTGCTCTCTGTCCATTTGCTATGTGCTCTGTCTGCTCGTCTTCTCTTTAGGAGGCACCGGGAACCAAAGCTGGGACCTCCCATGTGGGAGAGAGGTGTTCAATCGCTTGAGCCACCTCCACTCCCTGCTTTGTTGTATCTCTCATTGTATTTCCTCTTTGTGTCTCCTTGCTGTGTCATCTTGTTGCATCAGCTCGCCATGCCAGCCCATCATGCCAGCTCACTGTCTTTGCTCGTCTTCTCCAGGAGGCAACGGGAACTGAACCTGGGACCACCCATGTGGTAGGCGGGAGCTCAGTTGCTTAAGTCATATCTGCTTCCTTCCCCCCTCATTTTTTTTTTTTTTTTACTTTATTTTGTATATTTAATAATTGAAAATATAAACAAAAACTAAAAAGTAAACACAGATGAATATATACGTTTCTCAATTAAATGTAATGGATACATATAAATATTTTTTTGAATCAAACAATATGTTACACAATATATTTGGTTCATAGTAACGTATTCATGTAGTATTTGTGCTTTTGTGTCTGGCTTGCTTTGCTCAACATAATGTCCTCCAGGTTCATCCATGTTGTCATATGCTTTATGACTTCATTTCTTCTTACAGCTGCATAATATTCCATCGTGTGAATAGACCACAGTTTGTTTATCCATTCTTCTGTTCCCCCCTCATTTTTGAAGGACGGTTTTGCCAAATAAAGAATTCTTGGCAGGCAGGTTTTCTCTTTCAGGCTTTCTTATGAGAAAGCCGCACTAAGTCTTATTGATGTCTGTTATATGATGGATTGCTTTTCTCTTGCTGCTTTCAGAATTCTCTGTCTTTGGCATTTGACATTCTGATTAGTATTTGTCTTGGATAATTTCATAGTTATTCTGTTTGGAGTATGTTGTGCTTTTTGGACGTGGATATACATGTCTTTTATAAGAATAGGTAAAATTTTGACCATTATTTCCTCAAATATTCTTCCTCTTTTCTCCTTTCTTGGACCCCCATGACACTTATTTTGTGCACTTCAAGCTGTCATTCAGTTCCTGAGAGACCCTGCTCTGTTTTTTCCGTTCTTTTCTGTCTTTAGTTTCAGATGTCCTGTCTTCTAAGACACTGATCCTTTCTTCTGCCAGTTCAAATCTGCTGTTATATGCCTGTAATGTGTTTTAAATAAAATCCATTTTGTCTTTCATTCCCATAAATTCTGTTTTTTTTTCTGGGCAGGCTTCCAAATTTTTCTTTATGCTCTTCTTAATAGCCTTTATCTCTTTAGCTATTTTTTCCTTCATCTCCTTGAATTGGTATAAGAGATTTGGAACATTATTGATTAGTTTTTTCAAATCCTGTGTCTGGTCTTACATTTTAATTTGTTCCTGTCTATATGACTTGTAATTTTTTGCTGATGTCTAGGTATCTGATTATGATGGTGCGTTTACTCTGATGGCCAGTTTCTCTGTCTTCCCTAGGGGTTATTTACTTATTTTTGAGGTACCAGGGCCAAGGATTGAACTGGGGACCTCGTATGTGGGAAGCCAGTGCTCAACCATTGAGCTACATTGGCTCCCCTGAGTTTTTTTTTTTTTCATTTGTTTGTGGTGTTTTGTTTGTTTTTAAGGAGGCACTAGGAACAGAACCCAGGATCTCCCATGTGGGAAGCAGGCTCTCAACTGCTTGAGCCACATCCGTTCCTCTCTTCTTTGATTCTTGTTTTAACTTATTCTAGATATTTAAAATTACCCATGATTAACTGCTCAAAACAGGGCCAGGGACCCACTAATGTGCTAAAGACCAGTTCCAAAGGGCCCTGTGGAAAGGGACAGGAAAGACGCCAAAAAGTTGTGTCACTGTTGTGTCTGACCACCCCCCCCCCCCATTCAGATTCCTGGGAGTGCACTTTCCTTGTCTACCAGGAGATGGTGCCTTTTGACAAACCTTTCCTTGCAACCCTAGTGGGGAGTATATC
>JAQZBX010025512.1:0-29507 GCA_029593785.1 Cabassous unicinctus
GAGGGAGGAATCCAATCACTTGAGCCACCTCTGCTTCCTGCTTGTTGTGTCTCTTATTGTGTTTCCTTGCTGTGTCTCTTCGTTGTGTCATCTCACTGCATCATCTTGTTGCATCAGCTTGCCATACCAGGCTGTCGCATCAGCTCACTGTCTGGCTCGTCTTCTTTAGGAGGAACCGGGAACTGAACCCGGGACCTCCCATGTGGTAGGTGGGCACCCAACTGCTTGAGCCACATCTGCTTCCCACTAGGAGTTCTTTATATATTCTGGATATTAAACCCTTATCAGTAACATGATTTCCAAATATATTCTCCCATTCACTTTCTTCTTTTTTCATTTTAAAATTTTTAACTTTATTTTGTACATTTAATAATTAAAAATATAAACAATTAAAAATAAAAATAAAACACAGTTGAATAAAAACACCCATTTCTCAATTAAATATACTGGACACATATAAATATTTTTTTGAATCATACAATATGTTACACAATATATTTGGTTCATAGCAACACAACCATACAGTATTTGTCCTTTTGTGTCTGGCTTGCTTTGCTCAACATAATGTCCTCCAGGTTCATCTGTGTTGTTACGACTTCATTTCTTCTTACAGCTGCATAATATTCCATCCTGTGAATATACCACATCCCATTCACTTTCACTTTCACATAAAGTTCTTTCACGTACAAGTTTTAAATTTTGATTAAGCCCCATTTATCTATTTTTTTTGTTGTTGCCTGTGCTTTTGTTGTGAAGTCTAAGAAACCACTGCCTAACACAATGTCCTGAAGATGTTACCTTATGCTTTCTTCAAGGAGTATTTAGTTTGGGTTCTTATATTTAGGAATTTGAGCCATTTTAATTTATTTTTTGTGCATGGTGTGAGGTAAGGGTCCACCTTCACTCTTTTGTATATGGATGTCCAGTTTTCCCAGCACCATTTGTTGAAGAGACTATTTTTCCCCCACTGGTGGACTTGGCAACCTTGTCAAAGATCAATTGGCCAAAGGTGTGAGAGTTTATTTCTGAACTCTCAATTCAATTTCATTGGTCTCTATGTCTGTCCTTGTGCCAGTTCCATGATGTCTTGATGACTGTAGATTTGTAGTAAGTTTTAACTTTGTTCTTTTTCTTGAAGATGGGTTTGGGTATTTGGGGCCACTCCCTTTTCCATATGAATTTGATGATTGGCTTTGTCATGTCTGTTGGAATTTTGATTGGAATTGCATTTAAGGTGTATATTAGTAGAATTGACATCTCAACAATATTTAGTCTTCCTATGCATCAACATGGAATGTCCTTTTATTTCTTGAATTTCTTTTGGCAATGTTTTGTAGTTTTGTATGTACATGTTCTGTACATCCTTGGTTAAGTTTTTCCTTAGATATTTGATTATTTTAGTTGCTATTTTAAATGGAATGCCTTGATTTCCTCTTCAAATTGTTCATTACTAGTATATAGAAACACCAATGATTTTTGGATGCTGATCTTGTATCCTACCGTGTTGCTGAATTTTAAAATTAGCTCTAGTAGCTTTTTTATTGTGGATTTTCCCAGATTCTCTATGTATAGGATCATGTCATCTGCAATAGGAAAATTTTACTTCTTCTTGTCCTATTTGAATTATTTTTCCTTCTTTTCCTGACTTAATTGCTCTGGCTAGAACTTCCAGCACTACGCTGAGTGGGTGCTGACAGTCTTGTTCCTATCGTGTCTTGTTCCTGATCTTAGGAGGAAAGTTTCAGCCTTTCACCACTGAGATTGATGTTAGCTGTGGATTTTTCATGTATGCCCTTTATCATGATACGGGTATGTCTTTCCTTTCCTAGTTTTATCACTGTTTTTACTGGAAAGGAGTGCTGAATTTTGTCAAATGCCTCATCTGCATCAATTGAGGTGATCATACTTTTTTCCCCTTTCATTTTATTAATGCGGTGCATTACATTAATTGATTTTCTTATGTTGAACCACCCTTGCATACCTGGGATAAATTCCACTTGATCATGGTGTATAATTCTTTTAATACACTGTTGTATCTACTTTGCCAGTATTGTTGAGGATTTTTGTATCTGTATTCATAAGGAATATTGGTCTGTAATTTTTTTTTCTTGTGATGTCTTTACCTGGCTTTGGTATTAGGGTGATGCTGGCCTCATAGAATGAGTTGGAAAATATTCCCTTTTCTTCAGTTTTTTGGATTGGTGCTAATTCTTGGAATGTTTAGTAAAATTCACCTCTGAAGCCATCTGGTCCCGGGCTTTTCTTTGTTGGGAGATTTTTGATTATGGATTCAATCTGTTTAGTAGTTATCGTTCTGTTCATATTTTCTATTTCTTCTTGAGTCAGGGTAAGTAGTTCATGTGTTTCATTTGTCCATTTCTTCTCAGGTATTTAATTTGTTGGCATACAGTTGTTCATGGTATCCTTTTATGATCCTTTTTATTTCTGTGAGGTTGGTGGTAACATTCCCTCTTTCATTCCTAATTTTAATTATTTGCATCTTCTTTCTTTTTTTCTTTGTCAGTCTAGCTAAAGGTTTGTCAATTTTAATGATCTTTTCAAAGAAACAACTTTTGGTTTCATTGATTCTCTCTATTGTTTTTGTATTCTCTATTTCATTTATCTCACTCTAATTTTTATTTCCTTCCTTCTGCTTACTTTCTAGTTTGCTCTTCTTTTTCTAGTTCCTCCACATGTAAGGTTAGGTCTGTAACTTGAACTCTTTCTTCTTTTTAATTGTAGGCAGTAAGGGCTGTAAGTTTCCCTCTGAGGGCTGCCTTTGCTCTGTCCCATAAGTTTTGAAACTCAGTGCTTTTATTTTCATTCATCTCAGATTATTTCCTCATTTCCCTGTGATTTCAACTTTGACCTATTGCTTGTTTAAGAGTGTGTTGTTGAACTTCCGTGTATTTGTGGCTTGTCCAGTTTTCCTTCCATTTTTGGTTTCCAGCTTCATTCCATTGTGGTCAGAGAAGATACTTGGTACAATTTCACTCATTTTAAATTTATTCAGATTTGTTTTGTGACCTAACATGGGATCTATCCTGGAGAATGATCCATGTGCACTTGAAAAAAATGTGTATTCTGCTGTTTTTGGTGCAGTGCTCTGATGCCTGTTAGGTCTAGTTCATTTATGGTGTTGCTCCAGTTCTCTATTTGCTTATTTACCTTAAGTCTTGATGTTCTATCCATTGATGAGAGTGGTATATTGAAGTCTCCAACTATTATTGTAGAGCTCTCCATTTCCCCTTAGTTTTTGTCAATGTCTGCCTGATGCATTTGGGGCATTATGGTTAGGTGCATAAATGTTTATGATTGCTATTTTTTCTTGGTGGATCGACTCTTTTATTAATATATAGTGTCCTTCTTTGTCTACAGCAGGTTTTGACTTAAAGTTTCTTTGTCCAGTATTAGTATTTCTTCCCTTGACTGAGCCATCTCTTCCTGTTTCTTTGTACAGCTTGTGATCTTTTCTTGATGTCTGGGTATTTGATTGCTTTGAGGTGTTAACTCTGGGGTCAGTTTCTCCCTCTTGCCTGGGTTTTAGTGTGTTAAGGCTCTTCTTCAACTCTTGGTCAGGTTATACTGAGCCTTTAGAGCAGCCTGTGTTTAATAGTTGATTTTCTCAGGTCTTTCTGCACCTGCCTTTTGCCCTGTTAAGATTGCTCTATTTCGTGTGACTTGTTTCTTCTCCAGGAGAGGCTTTCCTTTCCTCTTTTCATCCTTTGGGATCCCTTGGCTGTTCTCTTGTTTTTATACAAAATTTCATCTCTTGTGGCTGTGATTTGCTCAACTCTGCTTCTCCACTCGGGGCTGCCCTTTCACGTCAGCTTTCAGCCCTGGGTCTGCCCTGCCTTATAGCAGCTCAGTTTCTCCTTTTCTGCCTCCAGGAACTTCCTTGTTAGGGGATTCTGACCCATAGAGTCTGTTGTGCTGCAAATAGAACAAACTGTCTTTAAAGGGGGTGCAGGGGAAGTTTATTGAGCTAAAGCTGCATTAATGGAGGAGTAGTACCAAAAAGAGGTTTCTGCTCAAAGGGGTGAGCTGGGGGAGCAGCTGGTATGGCTGCTGGAGACAAAGGAGAGGTTGTAGGGGAAGAGGAAGCGATAAGGGGCCACAAGTTGTGGTTAGTACGTGTGTTCTACAAGCTGTTTGGGCTACGGGGGCTGTTTGAGCTACGGGGGCTGTTTGGGCTACGGGGGCTGTTTGGGCAGGGTGTCCTTGAGGCTCAGTTTTAATCAGCAAGCAGGATATGGATGTGGGATTGTAGCTGTCTGGTGAAGGTCAGCAGGCCTTGCAGGTGTCAGCTTGAACTTTTTGTAACAGTTCTTCCAATCAAGCTGGGGCAGGGGGCTTTATCACCCCCGCAAAAGATTGTTGGCATGCCAGCTTACTTCAATTAACCTCCGTTTCTTCTTTCTATGTCCTGGATAAAATGGAAGCTCAAGCAAATCTGGATGGTTAGTAAAATCATTTACCATTCCAGTTTCACAAGTGAAATGGGGTAGGTGTTAAAAAATACCCGATTTTTTTCATGTAGGGACGCGAGCAATTAGGGAATGGGCTGGGAGCATGCACTGCTTGCCAGTGGTTTGCTCTGGTGTCTGCGGACCACTCTGTACGCTGACCACCAGGGCCTGCCTTGGGACCAGGTGGCCTTGGGTCCCCATGCCTGCATGTGTGTGGACTCGGAGTCATTTCCATGGTAGCAAAGAGACAAACCAGATGGGACTGATGTGTTGAGAAGGTGCGGGCATGGCGGGCAGTCAGGAAAAGGATACTGGAGGCAGAGGTGCACAGTGGGCCTGGGAGGGTTACTAGGAGGCAAATGGCAGATGTTAGCAGCATCTCAGGTAGCAGGAGCAGAGCAAGTGCAGGTGCAGGCATGGACACCTGGGAAGGATCCTGAGAAGATGAGGTGGGAAGGTAGAGAAGGAAATGGGACTATGGGGGAGGCCCAGGTTTAGGGCTGGCCTTGGAAAGGAGACGTGGCAAAGGGAGCTGGCAGGGAGGCCTGGGTCTGGAGGAGGCTTTGGTAATCTGTGTTGGTTTGTCTGAAGTGGGTTCATGGGATGGATTTGATTTGGAAGATGGTCAGTGATTCTCAGTTGGGCAGTGACGCCCCAGAGGCCACTTGGAAGTGTGTGCACATGGTGCATGTGTACATGTGAGTGTGTGTGAGCATGTGTGTGCATGCACATGTGTGTGTCTGTGTGAGTGTGTGTGTGAGTGTGTGTTGAGCTGTCCTAATCTCAGGCTTGGCGGGTGCCCAGGCCTGGAGCCCAGCAGCCCTTCCCACCCTGCCGTGCTGCCTCTTGCTCTGCCATGTGGAAGGGCTCCCACCTGGAACTCCAGTGATGTCCCGCTGAGCAGCTGCCCCTTAAACAAAGGGAGCTCTGCCGCGATCATGTGATGGCCTGGATGGTGGTGGCTGTGGGAATGTAGGGAATGGCTGACTCAGAGTGATATTGAAGGAAAACCAGCGGGTATTGGCAATGCCTTGGATCTGGAAGAAGAAGGAGAGCGCAAAGTTTGGAGGCTGCAAAGGTCCGAGGGCCACTGCTGTAAGTGGCTGGGAGAAGAGGATCCAGTTAGAGGGGAAGATGATGAGCTTAGCTGAGGATGTGTTAGATTTGAGGTGACAGTGACACAACGAAGCATAAAAGGGAGAGAGGCGTCCAGGCAAGGGGTCCAGGCCACAGAGGCTGAGCTGAGGGTCATGGGTATAGGGGCAACATGAGGAACTTGGAGAAGTAATGACTCATCACTGGACATTCCTGGGGAGAAGAAGACTGATGATGGAATTCGGGGGGGCACCTGCAGGTTAGTGGAGCTTGGTAGGAGAAATGGAGCATAGAAAAGGAGAAGACAAGGAAGGAGAGCTCCAGGATGGTAAAGGAAACCAGTCGTTCGAAGAGCTTACTGTCCTGCCAGTGCCATGCTTACATGTAGCAGACCACGGAATCTTCACGCCATACAACGAGGTGGACACGAGTATTCTCCCTGTTCTGCAGATAAGGAACCTGAGGCCCAACAGGTAAAGACACCTGCCCGAGCAGCCTGGCTCTGGAGCCCAGGCACAGAGCTGGGTTTCCTGGGCTGCCTTTCCAAAAGGAGAACAGCCAGGACTGGAGAGGGCAGGAGAGGCTGGCAGGGCTAGCACTCGCTGAGTCATCACGGGAGCCTGTGCTGCATAGAGGCCACGGGATTTGAAGACATGAGAGGTGGGGGAGTAGAGAGGGCTGGAAAGGCTGGTGGGGACTCAGGGACCTGGGGCTGGGCCTGAGGACTGAGGGGCATGCCCTGCTCTGGTTGCCTGCCTGACTGTCCACTTGGCAGAGTTCTCTGCCTCTTCATTCTCTGTCCCCCTCTGTCCTCATCCTTCTCTTCTTACCTTTACGCAGGTGAACGACCTGAACACTCTTTATGGCCTCCTCCCCAGCCGTGGGCAAACCTGAATGTAGAGTTTCTCAGCTCTCTTGTTGAAATTTTTGTAGTTTTCGTACGTAAGAGCTGCTCAGGCCATCCAGGTGGTAGGTGAGAACCAGCGTTTGAACGCAGGCTCCTCTGCCACCCATGCCCTTAACCCCCGGGCAGATGCACCCGTCTAAGGGAGGATCTCAAGCTGGCACTCCAGGCTCAGGAGGGATCCAACAGAGGATGACTGGAGAGGGAAAAAGATTCCATGACTGGAGGTTGGTTTGGTAATTGCAAATAGATACCAGATTCAGTAAGAGACAAAACAGCAGAATACATATTGCTAGACCCTCTAGAGTGGGCCAAGGAAAGTAGGGGTACCAGTTCTATGCCCTCCAGCCCCAGTCCACACAAAGAACCCATAGATCAGGGAATCGGCATGGGGGGCCTCGTGAACCCGCACTTGATAGATCTGGGGTCAAGCTAGGGTGGAGTCCTGTTGACACCTTCAGTTCCCTTTTTACCTATTCATTCCAGGGGCTGCCATGGCACATGCCCACAAACTGGGTGTCTTGAAACAACAGAAATTTAGTCTCTCACAGGTCTGGAGGCCAGAAGCCTGAAATCCAGCTTTTGGCAGAGTTTTGCTCCCGCCATTGCTTCTAGGGGAAGATCTTTCTTTGCCTCTTCCAATTCCAGTGGCCCAGGTGGTCCTGGGTTTTGGGCAGCATCAGTCCATTCTCAGCCCCCCTTTTCCCATGGCCTCCTTCTCCCTGTTTCTCCATCTTCACATGTTATTCTCCTCTCTGTGTCTGTCTGTGACTCTTTGTCCAAGGACACCAGTCATGCCGGATTGTGGGCCCACCCTACTCCAGCATGACCTCAACTTGATTATGTCTGCAAAGACCCTATTTCCAAATGACGTCATATTCACAGATACCAAGGTGAGAATTTCATCTTTTCAGTTCAATCCCTCACAGTAGCAGAGGTCTAAGTAGGGGATGCTGCTGATTTTCATCTCAAAGAGAAAACCTCAGATCGTCCCACTGAGATAAGGTGAAAATCCTACACAAAAACTCTCTAGTCAGGCCCAGATTCATGGAAGTTTCTGCAATGTCAGTTTTAATGGTGGTGGAGATTTTTCTACATTGAACATCACCGGCTGTCCAAAAGCTATCAGGCTAACTGAAATTTTAATTAAATGTCCCAGATTGTCCATTTTTCTGCTAAGAAAGTCTTGTATTAAATTTCATATCTAGTGTGGGTAACACTTGCGAATAAAAATGTTTCCACAAACTTGGGAAATGACAGATTGTTATGCACCCGTGGTAACAAGTAGCTGTCAGAATCGGTTTCAAATCTAGTCAATGCATGGATGACAGTTCAATAAACACGCTTAACAAGCCAGCCTATCCACGCCAGCCTCGTGCTTCAGACAACAAGCCAATCGAGATGGATGCACTCCAATGCCAGTGCCTCTTTGTGCCACCCCATCAACGACTGTCTCAGCTCATGAGTACTGCTCCTCCAAGTATGTCAGCCACCTTACACCGCTGAAGGCCCACCAGCCCCTAAACTCCAGGCTCCCCCAGGAAGCAGTGTGCTAGATCTAGCCTGTGGGTTGGCAGGAGCGACTGTGCAATAGACAGGAATTTTGTGGGCATGTGTTAAAGCATCAGTAGCTTGAAATCAGTTCATGATGGAAGAATCTATACTATGGAAATTGACAAGTGCTCTAAATCTGGAGTCTTTAAAATTTCCTCCCCCGGAAAGCTGGTTTACCAGCGCACCATTGCCAAAACCTCTATCTAAGGCCAGCATTCTGCCATTCAGGGAGAGAATGAGCTCTTGGCCAGCATGGGTCTTCTTTACTATTAATACAAGTGTGATTCATGGTGGACCTTGGACACACCCACCCATTAATCCTTTCGCATGGCTAATTGAAAAGGGTGGTTCTGCAGAACCCCTGTAGCACCTTGGGGTAAGGTGAGGACAGGTAAGCTCAGGTGAGGGGATATTAGGAGAGGAAAAGGACTCGAATGAAGTTCTAGTCCTTGAGTGCGAGCCACTGTGGGAGACTTCAGATCAGCCTGTGGATGCTGGGAATACCCCAAAGAGTGCAGGGGCTCAGAAAACAGATTCCAATGCCCTTACTCTGTTGCCTCAGGATAGCATTGCTCTAGCCAGTGTCTTTCCATCAGGGTGCCCCCAGCCTCCCCAGCCCCCTCCCCACTGCAGATAGGGGGTGAATGCTTGGTAGCCCCGGAGGGCTCAGGGCTTCAGATTCCCAGCTCAAGTGCTGGATAAATGAGTCCAGGGATGGTGCCTCCAAGGGACAACCTAGGAGACCTACCTAGGAGACCATAGCCTCCTGCTCTCTTGGAAACGCAGCCTTGGCCCTAGCAAGGAGCCAAGCAAAGCTGAGGCTGTGGGAGAGGGGACGACCTCGGGGCAGTCCCCCTCCACCTTCAGAGTGTCTGCTGGGGTAGCTGCCTTGCACCTTCCCTCAGGAACGTCGTTCCGCAAGGGTCCCGAAATGCCAGAGAGAGGACACATTGGACACATCTGGGGGTCCATTTGCGAAGATTTGAAAATCGAACTGCCACACCTCAAAAGCAACTTACTTAGAGGCACAGCCAGAAAATACCTCCGTGCTGAACGTCAAAGGACGGATGTGACTTAGGAGTGCGTGGCCAGTAAGCCTGATTACGGGGCGGTTGAAGGATTCCTTGGCATCGTAACAAAGGTAGAAGGCGAGTTGCCGTTGGCATCGGTGGCAAAACTCCAGGGTGACAGTTTAAGACTTGCATGAAAAAAGCAGGCAAAATGGATGACACTCATGTGCTTTGGAGGGAAACGAGTCCCCCCTTTCCCACAAAAGGGTCTGGGGTGGAGAGCAAAGGAGGTGCTTTGGAGGCTGTTTTCTTTCCCTTGGGCTGCAGCCTCACTCCTCCAGGCACTCAGGAGCTCAGTGGCAGGAGCAAAGTAGTGCCTTTTGCACCTGCCCCTGTCCTGCCGGGCGCAGTGCTCTGATCTGCTCTGCTGGCCCCTCAACCCCAGGAAGTTACAGGAGCAGCAGCCCTGCTGGGTCCTGACCCCAGAGGCTCATGTCCACCCAACCAGGCACAGGTCGGAGAGAGTGGCCGGCACTGATAAGGCTCGGGCAGCAGCGTGCCCCGTTCTGCACATCAGGAGAACCTGCTTTGGACTTTGGAAGTCGCAGAAACTGCCGAGTCAACACCGAGGCCACCTTGACCTTGCACAAATGCTGAAGGGATCCAAAGAATTAGGAACCTTTCTTTAAAACCCACAAAGGAAACTTTGAATGCGTTCTGTACCAACCACAGAAGTTGTCAGACTTAATCATAAGTGGTTGTAGAAAACATCCTTGGCCCTGGATGTCTTTTTGACACGATTGAGAACGTTTCAGGGCTGCCCTGTGACACTGATGACATCTGGCTTGGCTCAGAATCGATCACCCTGAAGCTAAGAGCTGGTTGCCACTCCCCCATCACTCTTACTTTCTTTTCAACTCAGTGACTGGAGCTTCTAGTTAAATGTGTGCAGTCTGGGCCAGGACTGCCCTGCTAGCAAGTGTACAGGTTTCCTCAGTAAGAGCCAGGAACCAACAGTGGCGCCCACTCATCTTGTGTCTGGCCTTCTCAGCCCTTGGGTGGGCAGCCCCTCTCCCCTTCCTTTTCCCCAGTCCTGACATACCTTGGAGTGAAGCATGTGGATGTAAGTGTCAAGTTCAGCCCTCCACCTGATCCCACCTGGAGAACTGGATATTCTCATCTCTATGTGGGGCTCCCAAATGAGCACCCTGCCTTCTTAGCATCCTGCTTTCTGGACTCTGCCATTCACTCTTGTACATGACCCTTCCACGTGGATGACTCAGAGGCACCTCCAATGTGACACACTGGCATTTCCTTCTCCTCTGTCCTGTCCCACCTCCCCAAGCCGTGTGTCTCACAGGCCTCCTCATCTAAGCAGATGGCCTATCATCCCCCAGCCACTGGAGCCAGAAGCCTTAGTCTCTTCCTTGCCTGCCCCAACTGCCCCCAACTGCATGCAGTAGGGAGTCTTATCATTTTATCTCCAAGATGCTTCATGGGTCCATCCATGTCTCCTATCCTTTCTGTGGCTACTGGTCCCAGCCAGCATCTCTCCGCAAGACCCTCTTGATGGGTCTCTCCTTTTTCACTTTCGCCTCCCTCCAATAGATGTTTTACAAAGCATAAAGTAGACACGTCGCTCTTCTACTTGTGCCCATTGCTGGCTTCCTGTGACATCAAGCGCAATCTTCAGTTTTCCTAGGGGCACGTAATCCAGCTCTGACCTTTCTCCACCTTCTCTAAGCCAGGCTCCCTTGCTCAACCCACCAGCCATTCTTAGGTCCTTTCAGCTGCGGGGACATGCCCTTCCCCCTTCCCTGCCCCCAACGCCCGCTTGTCCTTTCTGCCCCCAGAGCCCACCTACCTTGTTCTGTGCCACTTCCTGTTAAAAAGCCACCATCTTCACGGCGGCAGTCACAGCTTGTGATTCTCAGCTTATGCACGATTGCTGGCTTATTTAACCATCCGCATGCCAAAGGTATAAAAACCATCTCTACGTTATTCGCTAATATATACCAGGTAAACACTTGTTGAACCAATTGTGTGGCTCTGCCTTCTAGGAAGACTTGGGGAGCTTTACTCAGTGCAGTTTGTATCACACCTAGTGTTGTGTGTTTTGCAAATATACAATCATAATGTTGAAACTGTTTTTCCCCCCAAACTAATCATACCCCACTGGAGATTTCCATTCTACTAAGTCACCCTCCCTGTGTCCCCTCCCTAAAAATACATAGAAAAATCATTACTATTGGCACCTCCTGAGCACAGGTCTAAAGAAGAAAAAGCTGTTCAGTCCCACGCAAGTAAAGAGGTCAACTGCAGAATTGCCTCGCATTTCATGCTTTGATTTTCTTAGCGAATAATTCTTATGCAATCGAGATGTCAGCTGAGCTCACCCTATTCACACATACGCACCCTCCCCTCCCCCAAAAGGCTGGCTTCCCACTTCCACAGCTCTGGGGGAGGCTGGCGCCCTCTCTTGGATTTCTAAGAATTTCCAGATAACCCATGCCCTCAGAGGCACCTCTGGCTCTCAGGTTCAGGCCCCGGGAAATCCTGATTTCTTGTTTTGCGCCAAGTCACCTGTGGAAATCAGCCTTTTTGTTTTTCTTTCTGTGATTTCCCCACATCCCACCAATTACTCAGGGCACTGGCATTTGGGGCAGCCCCTTCTTCCTTCTAAGGGTTTCTGGATTTGCTGTGTTGAAAGACAAATCGGAGTCTAGTTTGCAGACAACAGCATTTTATTCCGGACATCAAAGTTTCGCTGCAGCAAGGAAGCCAGCTCGCTGGAGAAAACAGAGGAGCTGAGCCCAGTGAGAAACGGAACCCCGGGAAGAGAGGAACCCAAGAAGCCTGAACCCTGGCAAACGTCGGCAGCCATCTTGCTCCAACACGTGGCCATAGACTTTGGTGAGGGAAGAAACTTAGGCTTTATGGCCTGGTAACTGTAAGCTTCTACCCCAAAGAAATACCCTTTATAAAAACCAACAGATTTCTGGTATTTTGCATCAGCACCCCTTTGGCTGACTAATACAGTAGTACATCTCCATGTCCATCACACTAGGACCCTGCAATTCCATTTATGTCCCAGAGAATCTCATGCACATGAGCACCAGAAGGCAAGTATAAAAATGTTGTAATAGCCCCAATCTAGAACTATCTCAAATGTTCATCAATGGTAGAGTTTTACTCTGGTGTTAAACCTATTGAATGTTTAATTTTTTTTTTTTCATATTTGCTATGTCACTTATTCCTGCCAATGTGGTCAACCTCATTTTTAAATTTCTTTTAACATAATGAGTATAGTTGACTTATGGTCTGTATCTGATAATTCCAGTATCTCATGCCCTTGTGAGTGCATTTCTGTTGCCTCCGGTTTCCATGATTTTAGTTCATGACCTAAATTCCTTGGATGCATTATTATCTTTAATTGCATGTTAGCCATTCTTTTTCCTGTAAAAACTTTTTGAGGTCTAGGATACTGGCACTTATTTCCAGAGAACATTCACTTTTGTGCCTATCAGTTGCATGACACTCTAACAAGCCACGATGACTTTAATCTAAGGTCAAGTCTTGTGGTTTCCTGAGTCATTCCGGGGGTATTAACTTAGGCTGCAAGTACATACCAGAACTGGTTTGCTTAAATTCTACCCCTTATTATGGGGTCATAGCCCTTCAGGTTCCCAGTTTAAAGCATGGAGGTGATCAGATGGTTATGACTTCTGTTACCATCATCTTATCTTGTCTTACCTCAGCTTCGTAGCTATTTCTTGGTAATTGGAAAATGCCCTCTGCACATTTGGAGTGTTGGGCTACCTCTGTGGGTACTCACCTTCTAGATTTGACTGTGATTTCTTACGTCTCTTTAGCTCTACAATGCTTGGAAGACAATGTTTTAAAATCAATGTTATTAAGAAGTTTTAGCTTTCTTTATCTTGGAGGGTTGGTCCAAATTGCCTAATGAAACTTTCCTGGAAGTGGAAATCCTTTACTAGATAGCATAATCAGAATCACAACACAATGATGTCATCTGCTAGTCTGTACCATCCAAGTGGATGTGTGCCTACTCAAGGAAGAAAGTAACCAATAATTGTTTCCTATCATGCAGTTCAAGGCGTGGGATACACATAGATCAGGCAAATATTCATTGGGTTTGGGGAGGAGGTTGTCAATAAGCAAGAACTGTGGCATTATATTCTGTTTTCTAAAGACATTTTAGGTAGCACAATAATGGTTCAGATAACATATATACACATGCACATACATCAGTTTCAGTGGTTTGAAAAAATCACATTTGTTACTTTAGGAAAGTCAGTGCTGAACTTTTCCAGCCATATTATCATCAAAGGCCCTCATCATCTGTTCATATCTAAGTAGGAGGTGCTTCTATGATGGTAGAGCTTCTCGGCACCAATTCCCATCAGGCTGAGAAATATTAGGACAGGTTTAGTAAAGACTAAATTGTTGTGTAAAAGAATCATCTACTCACCAGATCCCACTGATATTTGCAGTATTTCCTGAGCAGACTTCTTTGTGAAGCTTTATTTACCTGTTTCGAGGTTCCCTGAAAAATCCAACCCACATCAATTCACTCTGATTTGGAGTTCCCAGGTCTACTTTCTGTATTGGTCTCCTTTTGGCCTCTTTGCCTCCTAGACTCTAGGAGGTGACGAAGTTCAACAAACATGAGAAGCCCAAGACCAGCAAGGAATTTATATATATATATACATATATATATATATTTTTTTTTCTCTATCCAAAACATTCATTTTCAATAATTTTAACTGTTTGATTGAAGATAGCATCTTGGAATTTATTTCTTTTGAAATCTTTGTAGCTCACACTTTGGTCTTTGTAGTTCAGACTAAATGAAAGTCTACCCCTGGGCTGGGCTGAATGGAAAAAAAAAAAAACATTCAGCATTCAGAGGAAGAGCTGTGAACTTTTAGATGTATAATTGACAGTTCTGGGAATATTGGAATCAGGCATCTGGGGATTCAACGACAGGCTCTGAACCGTTCTTTGCAAACCCTACCAAGAATTTCACAATGCTGTCTGATCCTTCGGAAATCAGGTCATTGAATCTGCCCTAGGTAAAGACTTTAGTTCACCAGACACATCTTCCTTTGTTTCTGCCACATCTGTGGGTTCATTTTCTTCCTCAGTTTTACCATTTTTAGCTTCAACTATTAATTCCTGCATTGCATCTTTGCTTTTTTTTTGTAAGATCTTGATGTACATATAATGAGCTTCTAGAGCTTTCTGTTTTCTTTTTCAGTCCTGATATTTGTATTTTCTTTTTTTCTCAATCAGTCTTGCTAGGGGTCTGTCAATTTAATCCGTCTTTATAAAGAACCAACTTTTGGTTTTGATTTTCCTTTCTGTTGAATGTTTGTCCTTTTTATTAATATGTCTTATATTTAATATTCACTTTTTTCTACTAATTTTGGTTTTATTTGACTATTCTTTTTCTCACTTCTTGAAATGGATATTTAGTTCATTCATTTTCAGGTTTCATATTCTCTAATGTATGCATTTAAAGCTCTAAATTTCCCCCTAAATATAATACTTTATCATTATTGCACAGATTTTCAATACATGATATTTTCATTTTGTTCATTTTGAAATGCTTTCTAATCTTCAAACTCATCTACTTTGACTCATAAGTTAAGAAGTGTATTTATTAATTTCCAAACATATGAGGATTTTTTTTTCACAGTTATCTTTATATTACTGATTTCTCACTTAATTGCATTGTAGTTGGAGACCATTATCTATATGATTTCAAGTCCTTAAAATTTGTTGAGAGCTATTTTCTGGCCCCACGAATGGCCAATTTTTATAAATATTTTGAGGGTGCTTAAAAAGAATGTGCTTTCTGCAGTGGCTTGGTGCAGTGTTCTACATATGCCCATTTGGTCACATTTGTCAATTGTCTTGTTCAAATATTCTAATCTTCTGTGTTCTTATGATTTTTTTTTCTCTACTTATTCTGTCATTTCTGAGAGAGGTATTTTAAGGTATTCTGCTGTGATTGTGGTTCTTGAAAGTCTGTCTTGAGGTCCTACAATATAAGTGCATACATATTTAAAATTATGTCTTCCCAGTAAGTTAAACATTTTATTATTATAGTGACCCTCTTTATCATCAATAATGATTTTTGCCTTACATCTGATATTAAAATAGTTATGTGATGCATGCTATACACTTTCCATCCGTTTTTTTTTTTTTTTTTTAAATGTTTCTCTCTTCTCTTGTTTTAGATGTGTCTCTTATAAACAACATATCTGGACCTTAAAGAAAATCATTGGCCTTTATCAGGAAAATTTAGTCCATTTATATTCAATGCAATTATTCTTGTTGCTTTTAAGAATTCAGTTTTCATTCTTACTGTTGATTTTCTGAAGGTAATCTTTTTTTCTCTGGATGCTTTTAAGATTCTATATTTGGTTATAAAAGATGCAAGTTTCTTTTTATGATACTGCTTGGAATTTACTGGCTCTCTTGAATTCTATAATTTGGTATTTTTCATCAGTCCGGGGAAATTCTTAGCTACTATCTCTTCAAATATTGCCTCTGCCACATTCTCTTTCTCTTCTCTTCTTGGATCAGGATCAATGTGTATTAGGTGTTCTCACTCTTGCTTTTTCTAATATTTTCCATCTTTCAGGCTCTCTTTGCTCCATGTTAGATACATTCTTCTGATTTGTCTTCTAGTTCATTAATTCTTTCTTTAAGTATGTCTAATCTGCTCTTAAACCCATCCATTAGGTTCTCAATTCTACTATTTTATTTATCAGTTCTTTAAGTTCTATTTTTTCATATTTGCTATGTCACTTTTTATTCTTTTCTGTACCCTACAGAGTAAGCTTGTCTTCCCCCCCTCTAAACATAGTTATCAACTATAGTTGTTTTCTCCTGAGCTTGAAAATTCCAATATTTGAAGAGGTTAGGCATCCGATTCTATTTTTTAAATAGAATGCTGCTTCTTGCTCAAGGTGTTTTATTTCCTTGTGTTCTTGATCGTATATGGTAGTTGCTAGTAATTGAACTTCAAATTGTTAAGTAGTTATTGTATGTTGGCCTTTGCTTCTACTAGGTACCTGAGGTCATTTCAGACAGTACTACCTTATGCCAAGGTCAAATTTGAGGTTTCTAGGACTTAGCAAAATGGTATAAACCCTGGCTGCAAGACTACTTTGGGGACTGATTTATTTCTGAATCAATAACTGAGACCCCCTGAAGCTATAATTCTTGGGGGTCTCAGTTATTTTGGGAAGGGTCTCTTAGCCTTCCCATTGTAAGTGGGCATGGGCTTTGATTTCTATCCCCCTTGAACCCTGAGGATATAACAGTGGAAATTCAAACTTCTAGGGATTGGCAAATATCATCAGGTCAAATGCGACTTCTGTGTTTATTTACCTCTGTGGGTTCACATTTCTCCCTTCAATTTAGGCCTGGGTTTTTTTTTCCCTAGGTTATCAGCACTTCCATGACTTTAAAAGGACATTAAAAATACATTATTCAGACATCCTAGCGGGTTTTCATCTGCTGAGAGATTGTTTCAAATAACCTAGTCTACCATTAAAAGAAATTTGAATTCCTAATCTTTGTATGGGTAAATTTTCCACTTTTTCTTTCTTGATTTATAACCAGGTCAAGATTCTATAGATCTCTTTTTTCTCATCTTGTGTCAGTGCCTTTGGCCTCTGACCTTACAGACATTTTTGAGAACTTTTTCTCCTTCTATCCAGTGACCATTTAATGACCAGAAGAGACAATTAAATTGCTACCTTTCTTGTTCTTATTTGTAGATGCTGAGGAATGGCAAGAGTCAGAAGAAAACATTGACCATATCCCATTCTCCCACACCCGGTACTCTGAGAAGGAAATGGTTAAGAGAGCCCAGGAATTCTATGAACTTCTCAATAAGAGGCGATCTGTCAGGTTCATAAGTAGTGAGCAAGTCCCAATGGAAGTCATTGACAATGTCATCAGAGCAGCAGGTTTGTAACTACACAGCGAGCCTGTGGGGATGTCAGCTGATGTCAGCTGATGTTGCAGAAATTCAAATATGGTGACTAAAGCTAGAGTAATATGTTTATCCATGAACTCTTACCCAGGCCGTGACTTAACCCCAGAAGCATAACGATATCTACTTTCTGTATCTTGATGATTACAATCTTGCTGAGAGCAGATGTGACAACAGTTCAATACTTCTGAAAGTATTCCATTTTATGGACTTTTATTTAAAATTAAATAAAATTTAATTTTAAAATTAAATTTAAAATTAAAACTCTGTCCCCTATTAGAAGAGAAGTCATCCTCTTTCTCTCCTCTCCCCTTAAAGCATGCACATTCACACACACACACACACATACACACATGTTCACATACTCACACTTACACACATACACATTTCTTTTTGGGAACCAGTCTTCTTACATTACACACCATGAGACTCTAGCGCAGTATTTTAATTACGTAGCAAAGTTTACTCATGTGAATTTGCAAAGTAAGCCAAATCAGGGGAAACCCATTTTCGATGTAATTTAATATCTCCACAGATGAAAAAAAAAAAATGCAAGTTACAGAAAAAAAGGAGAGAAACATAAGAGAAAGCCCTCTTTTGAGAGTCTTCTCTGACTGGAATCTTATTCCTATATAAATCAGCTTTAATTTCATTTACTGAAATTATTGTGTGCCCATTGAGAATTCATTGTCCAATTAAAAAGAAGCAAGAATAAAGCATTCTGTTTCAGTTAAGAATCCAAATGCACTAGGTTATTGAGATGTACAGGTAAATTTGGCATAATTGAAAATATTAGCGAGACCCACAATTTACTCCTTCTGTTTAGAGATATAAATATTTAGTGAACAAATAACATGGGTACAAAGTGAACTGGAATCACTCTGTTCAGAAATGTGTGCCTCCTATTTAGCCTTTGCTTTGCGTTTTGGAAACCAGTCATGCCCTCCTAGTTTGGGGTATGGTGCGGGTAACAAGAATCCTGCCAAGAGCTGGCAGGTTTGAGCCATCTTGGCCAAGGTTATGCCATTAAATTACCCAGTAAGAAGAAAGACAGAGATGCTGTTGAAATGTCCCCATCAGTGGGTCACTTTGATCCACTCTTGGGAACGGTAGACCATCTCTAGGACCAAGAGTGACACCACGTCAGAAGCTGGCCCAGGAGCCTTAAAAGGAGCTTGAACTCTTTGGGCATCAGTCATCGGAACTGAGGAAGGTATGGGCTGAGGGTTCTTGAAGCTCAGGAGAGTTGGAGGACATGCCGTTATTTATATTTAGTGCCCAAGGCAAAGAGCTTTCTTGGGTTCCCAACAAGACTGCAAACTCCTTGAGACTTGAAGTTGCACATAGTGCTTTGATATAGGTGCCAAGCAATTGGTAGTTCAGTTGCTTTTTGAGTAGTGTTTTTAAGTTTTATGATTTAAATTTTGCTATTTCCAATAAGCTTCATCACTTTATCCGGAGAATTTTGGCTGTCAGAATGCCCCCTTCGTGGTGTGGCATGGTTACTTAGAGATGTCTTCTCCTAGGTCATTAGAAAGTGGTGACTAATCCCCAGAGCCCTGGAACAACTCGTCTCCACCCCAGTTAGCTGGTTCAGAGACACCTAAAATGGTGCTAAAGTAAATGGGAGCCTCAGCAGTGTGTCCGCATCACTGCCAAGCACTTTGTGTTCTAGATTCTCCAGCTTCACTTTAAGCCAGATGAATCATTGTATTTATTTATTATTTTTTTTATTTTTAAAGAAACTTTAGATCACATAAATGCCACTTTCCCCCATTAACAACATCCTTCATTAGTGTGGTACATTTGTTACAATTCATGAACATATTGAAGCATTGCCACTAACCATGGTCTATAGTTTACATTATGGTTTACACTTTGCCCCATACGATTTTACAGGTTTTGACAGAATGTGTAACACTCTGTATCCGCCATTGCGATGCTTCCTAATGAGCATGCTCACATCTTCCTGCAGTACGCATATTCTGATTTCAATTTCATGGGTGACAGGAACAGCCCCAAGTGGAGCCCATACAGAGCCGTGGACCTTTGTGGTTGTGAAGGACCCAGACATGAAGCATAAGATTCGGGAGATCATCGAGGAAGAAGAGGAAATCAACTACGCAAAAAGAATGGGGCACAGATGGGTCACAGATCTGAAGAAACTGAGGTACAGCAGACGATGGAATGAGGGAGGTGGCTTTTTTCATGACGTAACTATGACCCCGGGTTCCTGGTTTTGCTTCAAGCATGAGCGTGTTTGCTTCTGCCTCTGAGGGGAACCCCTGGGGGCACGCCTATATTGCCTTGAGCCACACGTATGGTGGACTGTGCAGGAATGCAGGCTGGAATCTTCTCCGGGTTCCAGTCTGAGTTCTGGTTTTCCCATTGCAAGAACTTGAATGTGTTATTTAATTTCACTAAGCTTCTGGGGTTTTTTTGTTTGTTTGTTTGTTTTTTGCTTTTTGTTTAATCCAAAATGATGAGCTTGAAAAGCTGGGGTCAGGATTAAACTGAAAACTAAGAGTAGGACCTCCGAGGCCAGGCTGATCCAGATTCGGGTTCAAATCTGAGGTCTACCACTTATTAACCTCCCTGTGCCTCATCTTCTTTATCTGCAAAATGGGAATAACTCTAGCATCTTCTTCACGATGAGATTTAGATGAGTTGTGGCACGTAGGACCATGCTGGCACCCACTCAACACCATTTGAGTGTTTGGGAAATTGATGGTCCTGACCCAAATAATGTCTTGGTAAATACAACTTTGGGGAATTACTTGACCTTTCCCCCCTTCCAGAATATAAGATTGTGAAATAATTTGAAGGATCTTGAGTGAAGAAAATTACATCTTGTTAAAGCCATCAGGTCTTCCAAATGATTTTCCTGAGCAGTTTGTAGTTTTAGTGTACAAGCTGACAAGCATCCGTTAGGCGTTCGTAGCTTCATAGGCTTCCTGGTCTCCAGGCTGGACATGGAGTGGAATTCAGGGAAACCGGTTTGCCGCGGTGCCTCAGCATATCAGGGTAGGTGCGTGAAAGGGTCTTGTTTTTTCCAAGATCTACAACTAACTCTGCTTCTCCCCCTCTTCCCCCCTTCATATTATCTCAGAGGGAATCCCTTTTGTAATTAAAATAGTCACTTTCCGTTCCTTTTGATGCAGCCTGGTTCATTTTAAAGCGTTGGGATCAAAGCTGATGTAGAGATCCCACCCGCCAGCCCTGCTGCCAGCAGAGGGCAGAGTCCTCTTTACAGAGGCAATGTCTTCTAGGCTGAGGGTGAAGGGGGTGGGGGGTGGGTGGCACAGGTCCTCACCTCTCAGAAGACCCTCTACTTAGAATGCAGGGGTACCTGATGCCTCTGGTTCTCAGCTGGGGGCCTCTAAGTGGCCATTTCCAGGGCATCGGCCATCCAACCCCCCACTGCTAGAAAAGCCCAAGAATGCACAGTGGGACCCCAGTCGTGGGGGGTGGGGAGGAGGGAGGGCTCCTCGCCAAGCAGCTAGAGTTAGGGGGCTGAGAAGGTGGCCTCCTGGCTCCCAAAGACAATTTGCTCCTAAGACATTTAGACCCTCTCAAAACTGCTATCTTATCAGGCTGTAACTTATTACTGTGCCCTGAAGAAGTGCAGATATTAATAATGAATATGTACACCGTATTGCATATTCATGGGGAAAATGGGATGGATAAGCTGAGTTTGTAAACTTAGAGTGACATTATACTCTGGGTATGCCCAGTACCCTCAATCTTTCCCCCACTGAAGGCAGAATTAGTTGTCTCTCATCCTTGTGCCCCAGTGTCTAATATATATTCCTTACGTACATCTACAGTTGCTCTCTCCACATAGCATTTTAAATATTGCTCTACTTTTCTTCTCATTTTCTAAGCCATCTTAAAAGCTCCTTTGTTGTACGCTGAGGAGCCAATTAAAATTCTAGGACTTCTTTCTAGAAAACATGTGTGCACGTGTATAAATAACCCAGGGACCCCAGGTTTAAGAAAGTCGTGCATCATACCTTCTGACACAGTGTTGACACATAGGTACTTGAATAAAGGTTTGTTGAACTGAGTTGCAAATGAACATATTTCCTGCCATTCTGTCTGCGTCAATGCCACCCAGAGCTGTTAAAGGCTCAATCTACAATCTGGATCCCGCTAACATTCCGAGTCTTATCTTTCCTTCCTTGATGGCATGAACCCTTCTCCCCAGCCAGAAAGTGCTACTTTTCCTTCTCTTAACAGGACTTGCTCATCCCTGTCTTTTTATTAGCTCTGATGTGACATAATAAATTCCTGTTACAATCAAATGAACCAAAACATCAAATATCACTGCATACTTAAGCAAAACAAATAAATGCAAAAGTCTTTAATCATCACTAGTTAGCTAATACTTCCCCAGCACTATCTGGTAGGTACTGGTCTAAGCACTTTATATATTTGAACTTATTTCAGCCTCACGACCACTGTATGAGGTGGGTGCTCAATAGTCCGTTTTACAGATAAGGACACTGAGTCACAGACAGGTGAAGAAACTGGCCCCAATGACTGAGCTCTTCTGGCTCCAGGGTTTGTAATTTTGAACCATCAACCCTCTCCCTTTCTGGAAGGAGGAAAGAATTGGTAAGAGCCAAACGTGAATAAGCTGGTTGAACAATGGAGATGGTGCTTTGAAAATGTCATCCATAGAAGTTAATAGTGTAAGAGGAGCCATAGAAAAATGAGACCTGCATCTAGTATGTTTTTTTTTAAAGATTTATTTTGTTTCTCCCCGCCTCGTTGTTTGTGCTCATTGTGTCCATTCGCTGTGTGCTCTCTATGTCTGCTTGTTTTCTGTTTAGGAGGCACCGGGAACTGAACCCGGGGCTTCCCATATGGGGATGAGGTACTCAGTTGCTTGAGCCACCTCTGCCCCCTGCTTTGTCGTGTCTTTCATTGTGTTTCCTCTTTGTGTCATCTTGTTGCATCAGCTCGCTGCGCCAGCCTGTCGCACCAGCTCGCTGTCTTGCTCATCTTCTCTAGGAGGAACGGGGCACCAAACCCGGGACCTCCCACGTGGTAGGTGGCGCCCAAATGCTTGAGCCACATCTGCCTCCCTCTAGTGTGTTTTAAAACAGCAAAGCATAACGTGGCTACAAATGAAATGAATGGTGACCGCCTCTTGCTAATGAAGGACATAGGGAAAGCGGGTGTGGCTCAATCGATAGAGCTCCCGTTTACCATATGGGAGGCTCCAGGTTCGCTTCCCGGGGCCTCCTTGTGAGGGCAGGCCGGCCCGCGTGGTTCGATGGGCTGATGCAGCAAGACCTCGCAGCAAGGGGGAGATAAGCAGACACAGAAAAAGCACACAGCAAATGGACACAGCAAACACAAGCAGCAAGGGGGGGATAAATAAATAAATAAATAAATCTTAAAAAAAAAAAAAAAATGAATGACATAACATACCCTAAGAAAAAAATTCCAATATCCTAGAACTACATGGATACCTTTCATTTGAATATCTGCGCTAGAATGAAACTTTTGCCAAAGCGTACGGCATAGGGTAATAGATTAGAGAAAGAGATGCTCTGAACCGGAAAACAAAAATTTAAAAGCTCAAAGTTTATGCCTCAAATGACGGTCGATCTCCCATCCCCCACAGGTTCCCTTCCTTTTCTCCATCTCCAGGTTATTGGCAGGAGCAGCCACCCACCTGTCATCTCCCACTGAACCTCATGTCATCTTTGCCCCCTCCTTGGTCTAGTCCTGCACCAAGTCCATCAACTCTAACGTCAACACCTCCCCTCCTTCTGCACCATCCCTTCCTCTCCACCCACCCTCCTGCCTGGGCCATCACCTTTGTGGTTTCCATCTGACCTGCCTCGCCATACCAGTCCCTCTTTCAGACCCCTGATCATGGGATGCTCAGAAGCCCGTGGCAACTCTCCATTACCTACCAAACGAAGTCCAGGACCCTGCAAAGCCTGCGTGGGACCCACCAGCCCACCCATGCCCACCATGCACTCATCTTCTAGCCTGCCATGCTTCTGGAAATTCCTTGCCTCCTGCTACCATCTCTGCCTTTACTCACCTCTTCTCTCTGCCTGGGATGCTCTCCCCAGGCCCCTGTCCACCTGGCCTTCAGTGCCCAGCCTCAAGGTCATCGTGGGAAACAGCCTTCTATCTTCTTTATTCAAAACAAACATTTCACGTTGGTGGCTCCCAACGCTCTTGGCTTATATTTCTTTAATAGCACTTTGGGTTATAGATCCATCTTTCGATCATTCAGCATTTCCTCTGCCTTGCCATCCCTTGTACTTATTAATACAGGTTTGTCCAACTGAATGGTCTTGGGCAGAAAAGGTGAAGAAGACACGAGCAAAGAAACGTAAACAAAAATCCTGCTGTTTTTCAATAGTTGAAACTAAAAGACTAGCGGTGTTTTTATTTTAATGTAAATAAGCCAAAGGAAGAGATGAAAACTCATTAAGAGCACATGTTCTCTAGAATCTTCTTTTTCCCCCCAGAACCAACTGGATTAAAGAGTACTTGGACACAGCCCCTGTCTTGATTCTCATTTTCAAACAAGTACATGGTTTTGCTGCAAATGGCAAAAAAAGGGTCCATTACTACAATGAAATCAGCGTGTCCATCGCGTGTGGCATCCTCCTGGCTGCCCTGCAGGTACGTTACCTCCCGCCAGCCCCGGGGACAGAAGTAGTACTTGGCTATAAATAATAAATATAAAGACGGCCGTGTTCAAATATTTTAGGGGCATTTCAGATTCAGGGACATTTGGAAATTGTTTATCAAATGCTGAATACCTAAGTAGGACGAGCCTGATGGGAAAACAGACTGTGGAGACCTGGGTTGGTGAGTCGGATGCTTTGACAAGCCGGAATTCTTCTGCAAGTTCATTTCCAATGTCATTTCGGCGTCAGGAAAGCAGCCGTTGCTCTGGCCTTCGTAGGTGTCAAAATGAAGCTATTGGGTTTGGGTGGACAAACCTGAAGAACTGTAGAGCTTGGCAGTCACAGGCCTTGATAGCCTAGATGTTCTGAGCAGACGGATTACTAAAGAGCAAGAGAGACTCCCTCAAAGGCTGCTTTGTGAGGAGCTGGGCTGACGTTGCACCTCGTGGGAAAGTTATCCATGCACTTAAGGCTTTCCATCCACGTAGCAGCTGGAGCAGTGCTAAGCTTGAAATGGAGCAGGGCTGGCATATGCCTTCCACACCATTCCATTCATCCATGTTTGCTGAGCTCCTTCTGCATCCTGGGGTTGCCTCATGAACCATAGATCCAGTAAAGAGCAGGGCCCAGGGGGGTGGATGTGGCTCAAATGGTTGGGCGTCCGTCTGCCGTATGGAGGGACCTGGGTTCGATCCCCGGGACCTCCCGGTAAAATAAAAAGTATATTTATAGAAGGCGCATGGGCTGCCAGGCTCTGTGTGCCGGTGAGCCACCAGGCCCTGGGAGCCATGCAGCAAGATGATGACATAACAGGAGAAAGGCACAGGGGAGAGACAAGACGAGATGCTCCGAAAGCTCCGAAAACCAGGAACTGAGGTGGCGCAGGCGGCAAAACACCTCTCTCCTACATCGGAGGTCTCCAGGATCGAATCCTGGTGAAGGCTGTAGGAGGAGGATGAGAAGAGATGGCAGGAAACAGACACAGAGACTTGCCCAGCAAATGGACACAGAAAACAGCAAATGGGGAAGGGGGGGTTTAAAATGGATAAAGTAAATAAATAAATCTTAAAAAAAAAAATAAGAGCAGGGCCCAGGTAGGGCATGTGGGGAAAGGACATTAAATAAAGCAAGGCAGATTACAACAGCCAGTGATCTTACTTTAAAGGGCCAAGTGATTCCAGAAAGCTACGTACTTCGTCACTGTCTCAAAGAAAAATTGGTATGCTGAAAATATCTTACAAAATACAAAAGAGGAATGTGTTCTAGATTCCTTGAAGAATTGTTCTAAAGGAGTTGGCATTTTCTTTCATGCCTGAATCTGTAGGCAGATACATAAAGGAATTCCCGCAGTGCCGGGCCACTGGTCACCGCCCTCCATTTGAGGGTCCTGCAAGCAGCAGTTTGGGCCAAGGGAAGCTCAGCTCACAGTGTCTCTCGTCTCCGTGCCTTCCAACCCAGCAGTCTCCCCCACTTTACTGTAGACTCTGCTACCCCTTAGCTTTCCAGAAGGCATGATTCAGAGTCACTATTTGTGAGGCAGGAAAGAGAGATCTTCAGGAAGCCCCTTCTGGACAGTTTGCAGGGGGCCTGGAGCAGCCGAGCTTGCCATACAGAACTCTCTGAGGCAGCTCTGGAATGGAAAGTCTTGATGGTGCAGGCTCAGCCATGAGAATCTGATTGGAAATGCATGGGGACGGGGCGAGCCCTCCTGGAAGCCACATTTGTCTAGCAAATCACAGGTTGGGGAGTTGGGGAGAGGTTGGTGGGGTTTTCCCCGCTACCCTCCAGGGTCCATCCCTCGACCGCAGGGTCCTCTACCGTTGGACACGGGTATTTTCAGGTGGGGAGGATGCTCAGCCACCACTGCTGTCTAAGGCCCCCTCCGTGGACATTCCTTTGGTGCACTTGGGTTCTCCAAATTTCTTTCCATGAAACAGTCATTCCAAAATTTCTTAAGCATCAGTGAAAAATAAGACTAGTGTTTTCCTTTTTCAAGAGGCTTCCCACGGCTTGGTATAAGGGATGGGTTTGGGGGAGGTGGAGGAGGGCAGGGAAGATTCCGGATGCCCATTGCCTGAGCTGGCAGCCCCTCCAACTTCAGGGAGATGGTGGGACTAGAGGTCTTAGAGCGAGACAGTGTCCCCAGGCTGCAAGCAGACCTGTGCCTTGAAATGTTCTCTTTCCTTCTCCTGTTTCAGAATGCAGGCTTGGTCACCGTCACAACCACCCCACTCAACTGTGGCCCTCGACTGAGGGTGCTCCTGGGCCGCCCTACAAATGAAAAGCTGCTGATACTGCTCCCCGTGGGGTACCCCAGCCCAGAGGCCACAGTGCCTGACCTCACACGGAAACCTCTGGATCAGATCATGGTGACCGTCCCAGGGAGCCGCTGGGAGACGCGCCCTCACCCCTCTCCCGTGCTCACTGGTTCCTCGCGGGCCCTCTGGGGTCTGCTTTCCTCTGTCCCTCGCACTGGGGGTCCCATCAGCCCTGTTTCTGACAGGCAGCGTGATTAGAAGGCACTCAGCCTGCCGGTACTCTTTAATTTCTTATCCACTCTGGAAATAAATGCATTCCCGTTTGACTAAGAACATGCCCAGCTTTTAAGCTTTAAAAAAAAAAATCTCTTTTTCTTTATCAAAATATGCTCTACTTATGTAGAATGGAGTCAGCAGAAAATGCAACGGTGCCCCAAGAACTCAGCTACGTGGTGATTCTTGAATTTAAATCTAGATTAATCAAATGGCCTTCCGCCCTCTGATTTCTGGTGGCATTTAGGCACCGGATGTGCTTTTGGGACACACTCTTTTACTGACCTTGGACAGGCAGTTTGAATGGCACGCCCCCAGAACAAAACAGCGGGTTGCCCAGAAAGCAGGCCTGAGCAGCCTGGGAGCATAGAAATGGTTAGTTCCACGCCTGCGTGTGGGCTGGAGCTGGCCCAGCTGATTGCTAAATGTTCAGGCATTTTGTGAGCCAGCTGTTAAAAAAAAATTGTAGCTTGAAATCTCTCCTGGTGGGAGTATTTACAAGGCAGAAATTGGAAAACAATGCAAATCAAGAGATCCACTGGCCAGCCCCATCGTTGACTGGGCCCCCCTTCTTTTGTAGTCGCTCCCACCAAACACATGCACCCCTTTTCTGCAGACAGCAGCCGAGCTGTTTGGAACTGGGGGGGTCACAGCTGCCAGGCTTAGCCCATCACCCACCACCTTCTAGTAGGAAAAGCCACAGGCATACTCTTGTAGCTCAGATCATTTTTCCGGATTCTGCTCACCTGTCTGTTCAAATCCTCTTTTCTCTTCTTTCTTTTCAGTCTGTTCCCCTCAGGAAAATCTCTCCCGCTTTTCCCATCTCACGGGGTGTCACTTGGAGAATTTAAGAGCTGTGACAGGCTTGGAGCAGAGAAAAGGGAGACCTTGCATGCCTTTCACCTACATTAGAGTTCCAAGAACCGCTGCCTTCAACCTCAGACGTCCTTTGACGTCCCCAGACGTCCCTTCTAGAATTCCCCAAATCTACCATCCACATCTTCGTTTTCCTCTAACCTGCTTTCCCCCAAGTCCAAGCATTTTAATAAATACACATTTTCTTACATACATTTTATTTCTAGTCTTTAAAAAAATATATTAGTACTCTGCTAGCTGCGTGTCCTCGACTCTCTGTTGTAAACGAGCAGCGTTTTAACCACACTGTGGCTTCGTTAGACTTCTGTAGGCTGGAATGGGACTCTAACCACTGCACTTAATGTTTTGACAGGAAAAAGACACTCTGGGTTCTGAAAATCAATGAGTAAACACACTTTGGCATCACCGTTGCAGAGAAATCAAAGTTCTATTTACAAAGCTCTCTTCTCTTTCTTCTGCCCAATGCTCTGTGAGCTGGGGCAGCTCCCTGCAGGGCTTGGTCTTGCCCGGCCTTCTGGAGAGAAACACTTCAAATCGAGAGAACTATTTGCCAGTCGGTTCTCTTGGAGTTGGGCGTGGGGCCGAGAGGGGACCCGGCCAGGAGTGGCCCGAGGGTGGTTCGCGCAGAGCGGCTTGGGTGGCAAGAGGAAGCTCCGGCTGCGGCGTGAGACCGCAGGGGGCTGCTTGCCCTCCAGGTCTCTACACCCGGAAAAGCGGCCCCGGTTTCTCGAAGATGCTGAACGAATGCGCAAAGGCGCGGATTTCTTACGCGCTCTAGCCAGCCTTCTCTTTGGGGATGGAATTAACTGAATGCTGGACAGACCTGCAGAGGAAGTTTTCTCCTGGATTCACCAGCTGGTGGCCGTGGGTGAACTGACCTCTCTAAGCCTCGGTTTCTTCATGCGTAAAATGGGCTGTCGTGGGATCAAACGAGGTGACCCACACAAAGGCCACGGGAGGTGCTTATGGGTGTTTGATGTTGCACTTTGTCCTTGGCATTATTATTATTAATACTATATGCTGTGTACATTTGGCCAAAATTGAAATTGACACCCGTCAAGAGTCTTGTCCTTAAAGCACTAAATAATCTTAAAATGCAAACGAAATGACTGCCTCCACTTCCGCCTGAGCTGCTCAAGATTCAGCGTGACTTTAGATGCACCTGGATGAGGCTTCCACTGAGGTCTGTTTCATGAGTGATGCCAGGGCTCCTCAGACAGTTCATTTTCAGGGAGGAGAGACTTGGACACACCGAGTTAAGATGAAACGACAATGGATTTTTATCCAAAGAAAGGGCAGGTCTGAATGTGGCCCAGCGTCTGCCCCTTAGAGAGTCAAGTTTACGGACTCTCATTAAAGTTCCTGGAAAGAGGGAGCTAGGGCTCCACAAAACAGCTGCTGTCCCGTGCTCTCTGTCATCTGTAGGAAGCCCAGCCACGCAATCCACTCTCTTGGTGCAGGGTTGCACTCAAAAAAACATCTGATATTTTTGCTTATCCAATAATAATAATAAAAAAATCTGATATTTTTGCTTAAGCAATTAGTATATTTACTGCCTTCTTTGGGGAGTGCATCAAATGGACATTGCAAAACTGAAAACCCTCTTTCCCTTCCCTCGCTAAGTATACATCTAACCCATGTGCTACCACGGTGTCTTCCCCACTTGGTAAACAGCTCAACTCACCCTCCACAGGCTCTCGTCTCCCTAGCTTTTTCCCCCTTGCTTTCTGTATTCTCTTTTTCTTTCCATCTAGCATTCCCGGCTTCACCAGCCACCCTTGTTACATGATTTTGGTGCTGGTAATAAGAGCTTAATGATGGGGGGTGGGGATGCAAAGAGACATCAAAGCCACCTTCCCCTGAGTTGATGGCAGCAGTGGGGGCAAAGGTCCTACTTTAACTTTTCTGGATGTTTGAAATTTAGCAAAGGAAAAAGTGGATGAGTAGATGGGTAAAGGAACACTCATTATCACATCCAGATGGAAATACCACCAGTGAATATATCTTTCAATCAGGTGAACAATTTGTCCATAACTGTCCCCTATATCCATCATGAGGTTTGGAGCTTAACATCACGGATCAGACTTATTTCATGGGATAATCTTGGAATGTCCCCCAACCAGATATTTTCAGGGTGTCAAAATGGGAGTCTTAGGAGAAATAAGGCCAGAGGCTCAGTTTGCTTGTAGGCAACCCATTGGGTAGTCAGGGAGGGTGTCCCTGTGCAGCCCTAAGCCGGTCCTGTGGGTGTGGACTTGTTTGTGAATAGGATCTTTTATTTATTTATTTATTTAACTTTATATATATATATATATTTTTTTTTTTAAAGATGCTTAGAATACATAAATGTTACACAAAAATTACAGGG
>JAQZBX010025513.1:0-29469 GCA_029593785.1 Cabassous unicinctus
TATATATACACACACACATACCCTGCCCAATTCCACAAAGGAGGGGAGGCAGCTTACAAAACGCAAACTTTAAAATAAAAGAAAATAAATAAGGAAATGAAAATGAAGGGAGAACAAGAGAAACCAGGGGTAGAGTCAGCATATACAAATGTTTGGCACAAAGTATTGTACTGTCCCTGGAAGCCAGCCACAAATTTAATTTTGAGCTTCCTAATGGCCAAGGCAAAGAGGGGAACATCACCAGCATCATAAGATAAAAAATAAAGTCATTGCTTGGAGGCTGAGAAAGGTTAACTGATTTTCCCAAGGCCCTCCAGCCAGGATCTGGCCCCACTGTGTTTAGGTATCTGCTGACTATGTCTCAGGTACCAAAGCTATCTGGTCTAAGTGGGGTCTGGTACCCACCAGATCCAGCACTGAGAAGCTGATGTATGCTACAGTCAGATAAAAGAGATCATGAGACACAGCCTTCTGTCTCCACAGGCCAGTGCTGAAGGAATAAAGATAGTCATGGGTCAGGTAGTCATGGGTCGGTTCTCTGAGGACCAGGAATCCATGGTACCCCAAGGAGGAGGGCTTCATCTGGAGCCAGCCCGGAGCCAGCTTCACAGCCTCATCCATGGGTAGAGCCCAGCCTGGGCAGGACAGGCAGGAGGCACCACAGGGCCTGAGCCCCAATTAATTCTCATTAAGGATAATCATGCTTCAGATCTTAAGATGAGCCTAGAGCCAGGGAACTCCACGGGGCTCGGCTCTTATCACCCCAGCAAGGGGACAGAGGGGCAGCTGGAGGCCACACAGCCCTCTCCATTCCTGTCCTCCTGGGACTTCTCACCGAGGGTGGGCCGGGGCTATAGGGGGAGCTGCCTGGTAGGGCAGAGGAGACCACAGAGTCCCCTCTGGCTGTCTCCAGGCAGATCGGCAGGACCAGGAGCTCCGCCGTCTGTGCCTTCTCTCTCACAGACATAGAGCGTGTCTTTGAGGGGAAGTACAAGGAACTGAACAAAGAGACTTCACGCTGGACCACTTACAGGGGCCCGGAGACCAACCCCCGGCCAGGCAACGTGAGTGCCACCCCCTACACTGAGCAAAGTCCACACACACCCACACACAAATAGCATGCCTGTGAAAGCCACCAGCATGGCACAGTAAATGCTCAATAAATGTTAGTGCTCCCCATGCTATCCATCCTGTCAGCTCAGATGCACATCGGTCCAGCTTCACAGGGGACCAACCCTAGTCTGTACACAAGGTGGTTGCTGGCGCAGCCATCCCCACCCTTCCCCAGGCTACCTGGATATGCCACTAAGGAGACGAGGGAGCACAGGGCATGTGCCAAGCACGGGCTTGGGCATTTTCACCTGCATGTCTTATTTAATCTTTTTTTCCCTTTAGATCAGAATTATATATGTACACCATTTAAGAATCAATTAGATCTCCAGGGTTGGTTACAGAACACAGTCTCATTTCCTCTCTTCTAATTTCCCTCTCTAGAGACAACCACCTTCAGCTCTTTCAGCTGGTCCTTTTGGCATTTATCTCCAAATCTCTAAATAACATGCTTTTATTGCTAGTTTCTTGTAACTTAATTTTTTTAAAAAATTGTGGCAACATACACATATAACATAAAATTTGCCATTTTAGCCACTTTCAAGTATACAATTCAGTGGCATTAATTACATTTACAATGTTGTGCTACCATCATCATCATCTATTTCCAAAACTTTCCTTATCACCCAAAACAGAAATTCTGTACCTATTAAACAATAACTCCCCCAACCCCATCTCTTTTAACGTCTAATCTACTTTCTGTCGGTATGAATCTGCCCGTTCTAGATGTTTCATATAAAGGGAATCATACAAAATCTGTCCTTTTGTGTCTGGATTACTTAATATAGCATAAAGTTTTCAAAGTTCATCCGTGTTGTAGCATGTGTAAGGACTTCATTCCTTTTCATGGCTGAGCACGATTGCACTGCGTGGATAGGCCACATTTTGTTTATCCACTCATCTCTGATGGACACTTAGATGGTCTCTACCTTCTGGCTGCTGTGAATAATGCTGCTGTGAACGTTGATGTACACGTATCTATTTGAGACCCTGCTTTCAATTCTTTAAGTTGTATGTATACCTAAGAGAAGAATTGTTGGGTCATGACTGAACAATTTAACTTTTTGAGGAACTGCCAAACTGTTTTCCATTCCTATCAGCAATGTACGAGGGTTCCTATTTTCCACATCCTTGCCAATACTTGTTATTTTCTGTTTTTTAAATAATAGCCATTCTAGTGGGTGTGAAATGGTATCTCTACGGTTTTGATTGGCATTTTCTAAATAGCTAGTGATGCTGAGCTTCTTTTCATGTGCTTATTGGCCATTTGTATATCTTCTTTGAAGATATGTCTATTCAACTCTTTTGTCCATTTTTAAATTGAGTTGTCTTTTTGTTGCTGAGTTGTAGGATTTCTTTATATATTCTGGATACCTTGCTGGATATGTGGTTACCAGATATTTTCTCCCTCTGTAGGTTGTCTCTTTATTTTCATGATGAAGTCCTTTGATGCATAGAAGTTTTTTATTTTGATGAAGTCTCATTTAACTATTTTTTCTTTTGTTACTTGTGCTTTGGGCTAAAGTCTAGGAAACCATTGCTTAGCACAAGGTCCTGAAAATGCTTCCCTATATTTTCTTCTAGGAGTTTCATAGTTTGGGTTTTTATATTTAGGTTTTTGATGCATTTTGAGTTAATTTTTGTATGTAGTGTGAGATAGGGGTCCACCATCATTCTTTTGCATATGGATATCCAGTTTTCCCAGCACCATTTGTTGAAGAGACTATTTTTTTCCACATTGAGTAGACTTGGCACACCTGCCAAAAATCAATTGGCTGGGGGACGGATGTGGCTCAAATGGTTGGGCGTTCGTCTCCCATATGGAGGGACCTGGGTTCGATCCCCGGGACCTCCCGGTAAAAAAAAAAAAAAATCAATTGGCATGCTCACTTTGGCAGGACATACATGAAAATTGGAATGATACAGAGAGGATTAGCATGGCCTCTGCACATGAATGAAGATGGAAGAGGCATCGAGCTCCAGGTTGACCTGGCAGTTGGTGGCGGCTTCAGAGTCCTGGTTGTAGTTCTGGCGCCCCTGTGAGGAGGCTGTGCGAGGGCAGCTGGAAAAAGGTGGCAGTGGGACCTTGAGGTGGTCTGAGGGCACCGTGAAGAGGTGGCGGAGGGCTGGCTCCCAGCCACTGGCCAAGGTGGGCAAGATGGGGCTCCGTTCAAGCATTGCTCAAGCAGAGGACTCTCTGCGAAGATGCCTGGCCTGTTGGAGGTTTTTGATAACTGATTTAACCTCTACTTTTTCTTGGTCTGTTGATATATTCTAGTTCTTCTGAGTTAGTTTAGGCAGTTTGTTTCCAGGAATTTTCCCATTTCATCTAGGTTATCTAATCTGTTGGCATACAGTTGTTCATAATATCCTCTTACAATCCTTTTTATTTCTGTGGGGTTAATAGTACTGTCCCACTTTCATTTCTGATTTTAGTTATTTGCACTTTTTTTTTTTCTTTGTCAGTCTAGCAAAAGGGTTGTCAAATTTATCAGTCTTTTCAAAGAACCAAACTTCGGTTTTGTTGACTCACTCATTTTTTATTTTCTGTTTCATTTATTTCTGCTCTAATCTTTATTCCTTACTTCCTTCTGCTAACTAGGTTTAGTTTGCTCTCCTTTCTCTAGTTCCCCAAGGTGTAAAGTTAGGTTATTGATTTGAGATCTTTCTTCTTTTTTAAAGTGGGCATTGCTGCTTCCTGATGTTTCAGTTTTAGAGAGTATCCATTGACTTCCCATTCCAGGAGGTAGAGACCTAGCTGTCCCCCCAGCCACCACCCATATGCACACACAGTGCTGTGCTGGAGCTGGCTTGCAGCAGCAACTAGCAAGAGTCAATCTTGCGCAGATCTTTCCAAATTCGTATTCAGTGATATTACATTGGTGGCTTGAAATCAACCATGGTAGGAATATTTACACCACAGAAATCAGCAAATGCTAGAAATTAGGGCTTTTGTGGAGGGTGAGAGAGCTGGTTTACTAACACATTTGCCCTCACCCCCAATCTCTCAACATAATTTTATGGTAATTTTTGGTTAGATCAATATTTATATCATGAGTCATTATTCACAGCTGAGTCAGGTCATCAACCATGATTACTTTTCCCTTATACATAACTTTTTGTTCTCCCTGGGGTTGGTAATTTGTCTTGAATTTTTTGCTTACTTTGTTTTCTAAACTCTTATCTCTAATTCAACCCCATACTCTTCCTCAATTCTCTGAAGACAGACTCATCAGGTATTCTAACAATTTCTTAATCCTGGAGAGTCTGGACTGGTGGGCCTCCATATTTGGGGCACAGCTGCCATCCTGGAATCTCCCTTCTCCATCACCCTGGGGATTCCCTTGCCTGTCTCCTGTGATGGATCTTGTGTTTCTTGCATCCCATGGCTTCCTCTTTTTTTTTTTTTTAAATCTTTGCTATCTCATTTAGTGGAGGCTATGCCCCATAGATTCCTAAAAAAGGATACATGGCTAATAAAATTCTTTGAGACCTTGACTGTCTGACAGTGTCTTTAATATACTTTCACATTTAATTGATAGTTTGGCTAGGTACTGTATAATTAATTCTAGACTAAAAACAATTTGCCTTCGAAATTTTGAAGGGCTTGCTCTAGTATTTTCTAGTTTTCAGTGCTACTATCAGGAACTCCAAAGCTTTTTTGACCCCTAATCCTTTGAACATAACTTGTTTTTTTTTTCTCCCTAGAATCTTGTAGTGCCTTTTCTTTGTCCCAGGTATTCTGAAATTTCAAGATGTTGACTTTTGTTATTTTTTTTTTAAGGTTTGTTTATTTATTCCCTGCCCCCATCCCCACTGTTTTGCACTCACTGTCTGCTCTCTGCATGTTCTTCTGTGTCTGCTTGTCTTCTCTTTAGGCAGCACCGGGAACTGATCCTGGGACCTTCTCAAGTGGAGAGAGGTGCTCAATCTCTTGTGCCACCTCAGCTCCCTTATCTGCTGCATCTCTTATTGTCTCTCCTCTGTGTCTCTTTTTGTTGCGTCATCTTGCTGCGCCAGCTCTCCGCGCGGGTCAGCACTCCGCGTGGGCCAGCTTGCCTCTCAGTCCAGCTTGCTTTCACCAGGAGGCCCTGGGAATTGAACCTGGGCTTCCCATATGGTAGATGGGAGCCCAATTGCTTGAGCCACATCTGCTTCCCAAGATGTTGTGTTTTAATGAGACTCTTTTCATTTACTGTGCTGGGGACGTGTGCTGGGCACTGCTCTAGCCACTGTGAACAAAGCAGACAGAAGCCCCTTCCCTGGTGGGGCTTACTCACAGGGGTGTTTCCTCACTGCTCTTTGGATCTCCTCAACTGTTCCTCTAATTGTTTTTAATCCTTTCCTATTTCTAAGTCTTTGGTTTGTTCTACTTTCTGGGAGAGTTTCTCAACTTTTAACTTCCAATCCATCTATAAAATTTTTCATTTCTACTAAAATATTTAATTTCCAAGATTTTTCTGAACTTTGAATATCTCTTTTATAAAAATCTTTTTATTATAAAGAATTTCAAATATATAAAAGGTAAACAGACCACTACAACGGACCTCCATGTACCCATCAGCCACCTTCAACTCATAGCCAACCAAGTTTCTTTCCTGTATAGCCCATCCTCCACCCCACCCCAGCCTTATTATTTTGAAGCAAATTCTGGGCATTATATCATTTCATCTGTTTTAGCTTCCTAGGGCTGTTGCCACAAAATTGGTGGCTTAAAACAACATAAATTTATTTTCTCATGGTTATAGAGGCCAGAAGTTCAAAATCAAGCTGTCAGCAGGTTCGGTTACTTCTGTAGTTTCTGAAGGAGAATCCACTCCGTGCCTCTCTCTCTGGCTTCAGGTGGCGGCTGGCCACCTTGACATTCCTTGACATTCCTTGACATTCCTTGACATTCCCTGGCATTCCCTGACATTCCCTGGCTTGTAGGCAGATCGCTCCAGTCTGTGCCTCAGTCTTCCCATTGCCTTCGCCCCATGTGTCTCCTCCCCTTCTACTGCCTTGTAAAGTCACTTCTCATTGGATTTAGGGCCCACCCTAATCCAGGATGATCACATCTTGAGATCTTTAACTTAGTTACAGCTGCAAAGACTCTTTTTTTCCAAATATGTTCACATTCACAGTTGTAAGAGACATTCTGCGTAGACATATCTTTTGGGGAGCCACCATTCAACCCATTATATAATCCATAAATATTTTATTATGTTTCTCCAAAAGATAAGATTGAAGAAAGAAAAAAAAGCCATGGTACTGTTATCACACCTAAAAATTTAATTATAATTCCTAAACCTAATACGCATTCACTGTTCAACTTTCTAATAGCTTATAAATGTCCTAAGTATTGTTTTTTAAGATCTCTTATTTATTCTTTCTTTCTCCCCTGCCTCGTGGTTTGCGCTTGCTGTGCCTGCTGGTTGTGTGTTTGTCTTCTTTTTGAAGGCACCAGAGCTGAAAGCCCGACCTCCCATGTGGGAGGGAGGCGCCTAATCGCTTGAGCCACCTCCGCTCCCTGCTTTGTTGTGTCTCTGATTTTGGTTTCCTCCTTGTGTCTCTTTGTTGTGTCATCTTGTTGCGTCAGCTCACTGCGCCTGCCCATTGCGTCAGCTCGCTGTCTGGCTTGCCTTTTTTTTTTATAGCTTTTTTTTTAAGATTTATTTTTATCTATTTATTTATCCCCTCCTTGCTGCTTGTGTTCGCTATGTCCATTTTCTTTGTGTTTTTCTGTGTCTGCATGTCTCCCTTTGTTGCATCATCTTGCTGCGCCAGCTACGGCCTGCGCGGCGCGGGCTGTCAGCTCACCACACCACGTGGGCCGGCTTGCCTTCACCAAGAGGCCCGGGATTCAAACCTGGGGATTCCCATATGGTAAATGGGAGCCCAACCAATTGAGCCACAGCCACTTCCCCTTGCTTGTCTTCTTTAGGAGGCACCAGGAACTGAACCCAGGACCTCCCATGTGGTAGGCGGGAGCTCAACCACTTGAGCCACATTGACTTCCCCTAAGTATTTCTAATGTAATTTGTTTATCTGAATCAAAATCCAAGTAAAGTCTACAAATTGTTGTCCTTTAAGTCTCTTTTAATCTATATGTTCCCTCTCTATCTTTTTATTCTGGCAATTCTTTTGTTTGTCAAATGAACCTCAACACAGTTTGGATTTTGATGATTACATCTCTGTGATATAGTTTAAATATGTTTTAGTTTCCTTGGCTGTGTAAGCAAACACCACGCAATGGGCTGGCTTAAACAATGGGACTTTAAAGGCTCAAGGTTTTGAGGTTAGGAAAAATCCAAATCAAGACATCATCAAGGTGGCACTTTCTTCCCGAAGATTGGCATTCTGGGGCTGGCAGTGAGTGATCCTTGGCTCCTCTGTCACATGGCAATGCAAATGGCAGCCCCTACTGGTCTCTTCCAGGTTCTATTGATGTTCAGCTTCTGGCTGCTTCCTCTTTGGCTTTTTCTCTGTCTCAATCTCATTCTCTTATGAAGGACTCCAGTAATAGGATTAAGAACCATCCTGGGACACACCTTAACTAAGTAACCTCACCAAAATGTCCTGCTTACATGGATTCACCACACCCACAGGATGGATTAAGTTTAAGAACATGTTTTTCTGGGGTACATACAGCTCCAAACCACTACAAAGTATTTCCTATAAGCTGATAGGTAGTTGGATCTAGAGGCTTGATCAGATTCAGGTTTTTGTTTGTTTGTTTGCTTTTTGTTTTTGAAAAGACTGCTTCATTGTGGTAGTGTGCTCTTGTTTCAGGAAGCACGTGATGTCTGGCTGGTATCTTTTTGTAAAGTGAGGACTATTCCTCTTTTTTAGCATTTTGTTCTTGTTTCATGATTATAATGTCTTCTCTTATCTTTTTGAGGATAATAATGAAAGTTTTCTGTGATATTTTCTTCTCTCTGAATCATTTCTGTTTCCTCTTGTTTACTTTTTCTATTTGTTTGTTTTGGTCTTTTTATTTCATGTTAGTGATTTTGCCCATGTTTGGTAAACCTTGGCTATCTACTTGTATTTAAGAGTGGGGGCAAGGGAGGGGAGCTCAGTGGTTGAGTGCCTGCTTCCCATGTACGAGGTCCTGGGTTCAATCCCCAGTACCGCTATAAAAAAAAAATTCTTTTTTTTAATAAAAAAGAAGAATGGGGGAGGGAGCCATAAAGCTGTTTGGAACCTCTGCACCTGGTATAGCCTGGCAACTTGGGCTCCTTTATACCTCCACCGAGGACGTTCCTGCTGGGCTGCTTTGTTGGGGGCCTTGAACGTCAGTAACTTTAGGTCTTTCCTCTTGGACATCTGGTCAGTTTCCCCAGAGCAGACTCTTCTAGTCTATTCTGTTTGGAGGAGATGGTCTGTCTCCCAGTGTCTGGAAGCCGTGGGGAAGAGGGCTGAATGTGGGGAAGGACTCTGAGCATGCAGTGTGCCTACCTGTATTTAATCCCTATCAACCCTGTCTGCTGCCCTCCATCTAGAAACCCTCTGTTTTACGCTCTCCAGAGAATAAACTTCCAGTCTTGGGCGAGGGTGTGGAAAGTTCAGTCACCCACCTTCGTGGAGCTGGGAAGGGGATCTGATGCTCATTTAAACTTCTAAACAATCTTCTTTGTTCAGTCCCTGCTTTAACCACTTCCAAAGGTAACCTCACTCATAGAGGCCACTAATTTATGAACTTTTAGGAATCTGCCTTGTAAATCAGGATAGCTTTTGGCTTCTCCTAATGCTGACATAAAATTTTCCTTTTCTCTCTCTCCGCCAACTCATTTACCATTTGTTCATTTGCTTTCCAGCTTCCAAAATGTGGCTGCTTTTGCCTCTTGTCCCATTCTCCCCATCTCTGTAGGTTTATGGTTTTAAGAAAAATCCCTTTGGAAGGAAGCAAGAGTGAGTACGTCTGCTCATTCTAGTATCAAAATGAGAAGTAGACGTTAGTACCTCACTTTACAGATGAGGAAGTTGAAGCACAGAGGGGTGAGGTAAATTTTTGAGGGCACAGCTTGCAGGTGACAGAGCTGGGGCTGGCCCTGAGCCTGCGCTCTTGAGTATGGAGGACAAGAATCCTGATCGAAGGCTGGCGCACAGGTGTCCCAGAGCCACAACATGCGACTGCTGGCAGGGCTGTTGGAGAACAGCCGGTCCAACCCCCGCATTTTACGGGTGAGAAAAAGAGGTCCAGAATGGAGAAGGGACTTTCCCAGAGTCACGCAGCAAATTCACACGGAATTTTAATGAGACGCTCTCCCTGCTCACCATCCCTTTCTGTCACATCCTTCACACAGCCATTGACTCAGCAAACATTTATTGAGCACCGACTGAGTGCCAGGTCGTGTGCCAGGCCTTAGGCTAGGCTACAGACATGAGTAAAACATGGCCTTTGGCTGCAAGGAGCCCCCACCCTCCTTCCTGCCAGCTGTCAGGCACCCTAGGCGACGGTGTTAAGAGGAGGAAAGTAACAACAGTTAACATTTATTGAGGACTTACTTCATGCCAAGCACTATTCCAATTGCTTTTCATGTATTAATGCATTTCATCCTCACAAGCGCATGAGGACGGTGTTGGTAATACTCCCATTTCATAGCTGAGGAACCTGAGGCAGGCAGAGCCGGGATTCGAAGCCAGGCTCTGAGCTTTTTTTATTTTTATTTATTTATTTATTTATTTTTCTTTTTTTTTTCTTTTCTATGGCTCTGAGCCTTTAACCACCTTTCTGAGATGAGGACTGCATAAGCCATGAGGGAGGGGGACAAAGGAGGCCGACAGAGGGGGAGGGAAGGAGGGATGGGAGGGTCAAGAGGTGAGCTGAAGGACAGGGAAGGGCTGCCCTGACCTGCCTCCTTCTCCCTTCAGTGCTCCGTGGGCCCGTCCTCCGATAAAGCCTTGACCTTCATGATGAACCATTTCCTGATGGATGAGCAGGTGGTGGGGACACCCCTGCTGGTGAAGTCTGGCGTGGAGTACACACGGCTGGCGGTGGAGACAGCCCGGGACCTTGATGGGCACAGCCACCTGGTCATGTACCTGGGCACCAGTGAGTGAAGGGCCCCCAGGCATGCTTCAGCAGATTAGAGCAGGGCTGGGGAGGAGAGCCTTTGAGTGCATGCATGCATTCATTCATTCATTCATTCAACAAATGTTTACTGAACACCTACGTGTGTACCTTGCTAGGCTCTGAAAACACAGCAGGGAGCAAAACAGCCCAGTCTCTGCCCTTTCGGAGCTTTCAGCCTGGTAGGGGGAGACAGACATGGAGGTCTTTGGTGGCTGTAGCAAGAGCTGCTTGTCTTGTTGGGGGAAGCCGTGTTAGAGGGGTGAAAGGTGAGTGGGTGGCGGGGAGAAGGGAACAGTGAGTGTAGAGATCTCTCCTTCAGGAAGCTTGGCTTCGGAGGGGAAGAGAGGAATGGGCGGTTACTGGAGTGGGGAGTGGAGTCCAGTGCGGGTTCTCCGTTTAAAGATGGGAAAGGTCGCAAGGATCCAGGAGAGAGGGAGATGGTGAAGAGGTGGGCAAGAGAGGGAATAATTAGGAGAGAAAGGTGTTGTGGGAGCAGGAGTCAGGAGCCCAGGGCCCCGGTGGAGGGGCTGGCCTTGGGGGGAGGAGAACCAGCCAGCACAAGAGGGGGCGGCGCCTCAGGGGCGGGAAGCTCAGGGGCTGTTCCACAAAGGCTCTGGTGTTCCCTCTGAAATAGGAGGACACAAGGGCATTAGCTGGGAGTGAGGGGTGCAAGACGTGGGAGGTTTAGGAGACAGGAGCAGATTCGAGTAGCCATTGTGAGAAGATGGAGAGAGTGTCGGCCGGTTATGTGGAAAGATTGCCAAGCGGTTAGAGGGCCTGGCTGCAGTGAAGGACGAGGAGCGTTTGTGGAAGGAACCCAGCAGGCGTCTCCATTCTTTCAGGACATGTTTACATGTTTATTGAAAACCCGCTCTTTACTGGGCACTGTATCAACTCGGTATCTTGGGTATATGGTAGTGAACAAAACAGACAAAAATCTCCATCCTCGTGGAGAGAGAGAAGACAGACAATAAACCTCCAGAATGAATGCATTACCTAGTACATTATGAGCTTAGAAAATTAAGTAGAGCAGGGTGAAGGAGACCAGGAGTGCCAGGTGGGGCAGCTGCAATTTTGAAAAGGGCGGTCACTCAAAAGGTGCCTTTGATGGAGGTGAGGGAGGCAGGTGATGTGATTTTCTGCAGAAGCGCCCAGCTGTCCACTGCCCCATGTCCATGGAGAATGTGGATGGTCGGGGTCCTCCAGGGGTGGGGTTTTGTCAGGCAGCTGCAAAGAAAGGACAGAGGGGCAAGGGCTTTTAGGACATTTGCAAGAGAACCCCATCTCCACGGCAGTGGAGGGCAGTGGTCTGGCCTATTTGTAACTAGTGTATGTAAAACTTCAGAAGGAACTTTCTGACGGTTGGGGGCAGGGAGAGAGAGAAAGAGAGGGGTTTGGGGGTGAGAAGAGAAGGTCCCAGCTCTCTCCACCTCCCCCAGCCACGGGGATCCTGCACAAGGCCGTGGTGAGTAAGAACAGCAGCCCTCGTCTGGTGGAGGAGATCCAGCTGTTCCCTGACCCGGAACCTGTTCGCAACCTGCAGCTGGCTCCTAATCAGGTGGGAAGGGACCTGACGGTGGGGCAGGGCCTGGGGGCAGGTTGGGCCAGGGTGCCAGAACTTTCCTGCGTGGGACTGGGGAACCCTGACTCTCCATCCCTCTTCCAGGGAGCAGTGTTTGCAGGCTTCTCAGGAGGCGTCTGCAGGGTGCCCCGAGCCAACTGTAGCGTCTACGAGAACTGTGTGGACTGTGTCCTTGCCCGAGACCCCCACTGTGTCTGGGACTCCGAGTCCCAAACCTGCCGCCTCCTGTCCGCCCCCATCCGGTGAGTGCCAGTCCTGGATGGTGGCCGAGGATGGCCCAAGGGGACCCTTCTTACCCAGCTTCTGCCACTGTGACTCCTCTCTCCCGGGGCTACGGATGCATTCACCCCAAGAGTCCACCCCTCCTGCGGTGGGTTCCTCCAGGGATGGAGTTTTGCCAAGCAGTTTTGAAGCTGCTCCGGCTGTCCTGGGTTTCTCCCCCTCTCTTCTCCATTCTACCCTGTCTTCCCCCACCCACCCACCTTCTTCCCCACTGCACTTCCCTCCCTTCCTGCCCTTTCTCCCTTTTCTGTCTGTTTCAAGGCATGCTTTTGCTCCCCCTGTCCCCTCAGGAACTCTTGGAAGCAGGACATGGAGCGAGGGAACCCAGGGTTGGCCTGTGCCAACGGTCCCATAGGCAGGAGCCTCCAGCCTCAGAGCCGCCCCCAAATCAGTGAGTGTGGGACTAGAGGAGGTGCGGGGACTCTGGAGGGATTCCGGGCAGATGTGGGAATTTCCTGCCTCAGTTTCCCCACATCCTCTTCCCACCCCAAGACCTGCCTGGCTAGAGACCTGAGCACCAGAGTGGGGTGGATTTGGACCCTGGCTGCAAGGAAGAAGGATAGGACTTCTAAGCTGGGGGCCAAGCTGAGATTCGGGGCTGAGTTTCAAGCTGGTTTTGATGTCCAATTTGGCGTTAGGTGGGGGCTGGGGCATAGGATTGGAGGTCAGTTATTGGAAGTGGGGTTGGAGGTCAGAGCTGAGTTTGGCCATTGAAATGGAAGTTGGGATAGTGATGGAGATGAGAGTTGGGGTCCAAATGTAGGGTAACAACTCTCTCCTACCTTCCTCCTTCCCCCATCCCTTATCCCTTTCGCCCCTTTCTTTCTCCTACAGTTAAAGAAGTCCTGGCTGTCCCCAACTCCATCCTGGAGCTCCCCTGCCCCCACCTCTCAGCCCTGGCCTCTTACCGCTGGAGTCACGGGGCAGCAGCCACCGTCTCTGGAGCCTCTTCCACGGTCTACAATGGGTCCCTCTTGCTGCTCCTGCGGGATGGAGTGGGGGGCCTCTACCAGTGCTGGGCCACCGAGAATGGCTTCTCATACCCTGTGGTCTCCTACTGGGTGGAGAGCCAGGACCAGCCCCTGGCCTTGGACCCTGAACTGGAGGGCATCCCCCGGGAGCGCGTGGAGGCCCCACTGACCAGGGTCGGTGGGGGGGCTGCCCTGGCTGCCCAGCGGTCCTACTGGCCCCACTTCCTCACCGTCACAGTGCTCCTCGCTTTAGTGCTTTCCGGGGCCCTCATCCTCCTCCTCGCCTCCCCACTGGGGGCGCTCCGAGCCCGGGGCAAGGTCCAGGGCTGTGGGACCCTGGTGCCTGGGGAGAAGGCCCCACTGAGCAGGGAGCAGCCCCTCAAGCCCCCCAAGGAACTCAGGACCCCAGCCAGTGATGGGGACGCTGACAGCAACTGCCTGGGCACTGAGGTGGCTTAAACTCTGTGGACATGGGCTGGGGCTGCTGGGTAGGGCACGGCGCCCGGCCATCCTGGCTGGGGGGCCCTGGAGGAGCGCAGCCCTGGCCAGGTGAAACAGCACAAAAGAGCACCTTCCTCCCAGGAGAGGAGCTCAGCTTGCCACTCTGTACTGCCGAGAGCATGCAGCTGGCCCAGACCTGCACCCAAGCCATCCTGGGAGGACCTGGAGAGCATCCTTCAGTCCTGGCCAGTCCAGGGACCCTCCAGAAACATATTGCTCTGGGAGGCCCTGAAAAGCCTGACTGTTCCAGGACCCTGTAGGAATAAACACCAACCATCTCAGCAACCAGAATATAATGCACCGCTCCTGGAGACCCCACTCTGAAAGCAGCTGCCACCTTGGACTCCAACAAGCCCCACTCCCAGGGGTTCCCAGGGTTCCGTAGGGAGCTGCCCTCTCCTGCTCCCCTTACCAGCCATGCACTGCTGATTCCCAGGAAGTCTTTCCTGAAGTCTGACCACATTCCTTCTTGCTTTGGTCTGGGCAGATTTTGACCCCTTCCACCCAGGCTAGAATGACAGGGGCAATCTGAGCCTTGTTCACCCCTCTTCCCTGGCTGACGCCTTGACCCCTCCCCTCCTCTCCCTTTTCCTTTGTTACAAGATTCAGAAAATTGCTTGTCACAGACAGTTTATTTTTTATTAAAAGACAAACTTATGACTTGTGCTGTTTTTGCTGGAGCAGGGTTCTCCAGCAGAGAACTGCCAGCAGGCACGGGGAGCAGGCAGCTGAGCGTCTCAATAGGGAAGAGGGCTAGGTTTGTGGAATGACTGTTCTGTTGACCAACAGAACACCTCTTCTGCCTTGCCAGCCCTCGGCCCAGAACCACTCCAGGCACTGCTAGACAGAGCCTCCAGCTCTGCCTTCTGGAACAGCCACAGATCCGTGCCGGCCAGTCTTGGCTGGACAGGCCACTCCTTGTCCATCAATGACTGCCCTGCTGTGGCCTCACAGTTGCCCTCCCCAGCTTTCCTACACTTTTCGTGACTCCACCGAGACCCCCCTTGCCACTGCCACTGTTGGCTTCAATTCTTGGTGGACTGAATTTACAGAAAGACCACCCCGTCACCCCCATCCTCGCCACGTCCTTCCCAATATCTGACAAACGCTCTGTCACACCCCCTCACCACCTCCCCCTGCCCTCGTCACGAAGGAACGTGTCCCTCCTCCCACCAAGGCTAACCATTGCGTGTGCCCCCTCCTCCCCTGGCACCCCCAGGAATCTGTTCTATAAGGGATCTGACCCCAGCAATGCCCCCTCCACTTTATACACGCCCTCATTTTTAATCTCCCCTCTCCCCTTGTTCCTTTTTTCCCCACCCACAGGTGTGTGCAGGTGTTCTCTGAACGGAGAAAACAAAACCACATCCTTCTCCCAAGCCCACCCTTTCAGTCCACCCGCTCCGGTCCACTTGCTCTCTCCTTCCTATTACCAGAGAGGGTCCATACTGGCTGCCTCCTCAGTGTTGCCCACACTCTCCTTAATCTTTGTGGTCTGGCTTCTTGCCCCTCCTGTTTGCTCAGATTACTCTCGCCAAGATTACCCTCGCCAAGATTACCCATGACCCCCTAACTGTCAAAAAAAAATTTTTTTTAGGAGGTACCTGGTATTGAACCCAGGACCTTGTACATGGGAAGCAGGTGCTCACCACTGAGCTACATCTGCTCCCCTTAACTGCCAAATGTGACCTTGACCTCTCTGCAGCCTTCACACTTGGCCACCCCGATTTTCTCACAATGCTCTCCTACTGGGACTTTTTAATTGCAGGTTTTTTTTAAATAGTTTAAAATTTTTCAGCTTTTATTTCTACTATGGCAAATATAGATAAAAACCATATTAACAAAAGCTCTTTGAAGTCCTCAATAATCAAGAGTGTAAAGGCATCCTGAGAACAAAAATTTGAGAATCACTATATTCAGATTTTAGAAAAACAATCTTAACCCAAGATAAAAACAGAAAAGAATTGTCACCAACTAATTCTAAAAAGATTTTGGTGGTACAGAGGATCAAGGGTACTATTCTGCCCCAAATGTGTATGTGTATATATGTGTGTGTGTGCATATGTGTACTTATATTTCTCTGTTTATGTATATATGTATATATATCTCCAGTTTCTCAAAGTATGGCTATATCCATCTACTCTAATTATCTGATTGAGAAATACCATTTTTTAAAAAAGATTTATTTATTTCTCCCCCCCTCCCCTCATTGTTTTGCACTCACTGCTCTCTGTGTGTTCTTCTGTGTCTGCTTGTCTTCTCTTTAGGTGGCACCGGGAACCGATTCTGGGACCTTCCGGAGTGGAGAGAGGCACTGCAACTCTTTATTGCAGTTATTTGACTTCTCTTGTTACTTTTTTCTCCCCTGCTGGCTCCTTTGTTTCCTCCCCCTCCTCAATGCATGTGTCCTTCAAGGCCTAGCTTTGGCCATTCCAAGCACCCTTTCCAGACCCCTCTCCTGTGGCTTCTGTGATGACGTCAAGGTCAAGGGCTGTGGGGCAGCCTGGGGCCAAGGAAAGGACTCTGGACCAGGATCGGGTGCCTAGGGCCTGCATCTCTGTTGATGGGCTTGGACAGCCCTTCCCAGTCTCGACCTCAATTTCTTCACCTGTCAGCTGGCAGGAGCGGATGGGGAAGCTCTTCCTGCTTTAAGCACTATGAATCCCTCCCTGCCAGCTTTCTTCTGTGCTCCGGGCCAGTAAAGGACAAGCCTGCTGGACATCTTTATCCAGGTGACCCAAAGGTTCCTTGAACTGAACTACAGCACACCCCTTTCTCTCCAGCCTTTCTCTGCCTCCCCCCGCCATCACTCTGAAATGTTCTCTCTCCTCATCTCCCTCTCAGGTACACCTTACAGGGTCGCCTTCCTAACCTGTCCCAGTCCTGGCTGATTATTGGTCTCTAAAATTTTCCCAGGGCTCACAGTCCGCATCACTCAGGAGGTACTGAGACTCACCATAAAAACATAAGTCACAGGATAGATGGCACGTGTGGTTACCCGTTCTGGACTATCAACTTCCTGAGGAGAGGAATTATCTCACACCATCTCAATATCCTACAGCCCAAGGCACTGTGCTGCAGGGAAGGGAAGTCTCTGGGAAATGCTTGCCATTTGTGAGAGCAAAACCTTTGTCGGCCTTTGTCATTGGTGGCAATACCTTCTTGAAACACTAGTTCTCTTGTGTCCCATTGTCATGCTCCTGCTTACCGTCCTAGTTTCCGCCTCTCTGGTCACTCCTTCTCAGTCTCCTTCAAGCCCTCCTCTTCTTTTCTCTCCCTTTAAAGGTCTCCCTCAGGCAGTCTCTCCCATGCCTGTTGCTTCCCCTGTCACCTCTTTACCAGGGATGCCCATTCATGGGCAACATGCACTCGACACGCATATGGCTCAGAATCTGGCCTCGGCATCTGAAGAACTGCTTCCTGCCTCACAGGCCTGGCGATCCGCAGTGGGGATGGACTGAGCAACAATCAGAGCCATGGTAGGGGCGGAGGGAGAGGTGCTGGGGGGGCCAGTGTATTGCTAGCTCAGGCTTCCTGAGGCAACATGCCCCAAACTGAAGGTATCATCCCCTCCACACCCGCTTCCTGTTCCAGGTTCCCCCTGCTAGCTAATCACACTGCGATGCCGAGGCTCGGGACTCATCCCACTTTCCTCTCCTCCACTCCCTCCACAATTAGTGGGCTGCCAAGTCCCGCACTGGGCCACACCACCTCACCGGCATGACCACAGCAGACCCGTAACCAGTTTCTGCTGCCTCCTCATCCCATCCCTATGTCAGGAGCAAGGGGAGCTTTGTAAATAATAATATCTAAGTATCTTTTTTAAAATTTAAAGTATTTTAAAAATAATAATAAAAATCCTGCTTCAAACTCTAAATTCAGAATAAAAAAACAAAACTCCTTGGTGTGCCTTGCCTCCAACTCCGCCATACATACTGCTTGCAGCTCCCAAGCCCTCTAGGCAGTTTCACAGAAAGTTTATTGAGTGCCTGACACTCTTCCAGGCTGTTTTAGTTTCCGGGCTGCTAAAACAAATACCGTACCATGTGTTGGCTTAAACAGTGGGGATTTATTGGCTCACAGGTTTGAGGCCAGAAGAAGACCAAAATCGAGGTGTCGGGGAGCAGATGTGGCTCAAGCAGTTGAGCACCTGCTTCCCACATGGGAGGTCCTGGGTTCAATCCCTGGCCCCTGGTACCTCTAAAAAACAAACAAAAAAAAAAAACACAAAAAAAAACAAAAGCAAAATCAAGGCCTCAGCAAGGCGATTCTTTCTCCCTGAATCCTGAAGACTGTGGCATTCTAGGACTGACTGATCCTTGGCTTTTCTGTCACGTGGCAATGCACATGGCAGTGTCTTCTCCTTTCTCTTTTGGATTCTATTGACTTCCAGCATCTTGCTGTTCCCATGGCTTCTCTCCAGAAATCCGGATTAAAGCCCAATCTGATTTAGCAGTGCCACACCTTGGCTGGAATAACATCTTGAAGAGATCTTATTTCAATGGGTCCACACTCACCAGAATGTGGCACAAGACCAAGAATAGGTCCTCGCTGGGGTACATGGGGGCCTTGGTGATACAGAGATGAACAGACATGGTCCCTTCCTTAAGGAACTAACAATGAGATTCCTTTGGGCATGTTATTTTCTCTGCCTAGAACACATCATCCTCTCTGGGCATTCTCCAACCTCCCAGAGTTAGTGTCCTATGCATATCTCAGAATAGCTTTTTTCACGTAGTGCTGATTTCTTTTCTTTTCAGGAGGTCCTGGGAGGCAGGTGCTCAACCATTGAGCTACATCCACTCCCCTGCTGCTGCTTCATTGTGTTTCCATGTGCCTGACATATGGGTAAGCACTCTCTAAAATCCAAAATTCATTCATTTATCCAACAAATATTTGTTGAGCACCTACTGTGTGCCAGGCACTGTTAGGTGCTGAGGACATAGTGAACAAAATGGACAAAATTCTTGCCTTCATGGAACTTACATTCTAGAGTGGGAGATAGATAAACATGGGAAGCAGGCGCTCAACCACTAAACTACATCTGCTCCCCAATGAGAGTTATTTTTTTTTTGTTTGTTTTCAGGAGGTACCGGGGATCGAACCAGGGACCTCATGCATGGGAAGCAGGTGCTCAACCACTTGAGCTACATCCACTCCCCTACAATTTTAAATAGGGGAGTTATGGTGGGTCTTGCTGATAAGAAGTTTAAACAATGGCTTGAAGTAAATGAGAGTATGAGTCATGGGTATCTTGAGGGAAGAGTTTCTGGCATAAGCAGCAGCCAATGCAAAGGCCCTGAGGCAGGAATGAGACTAGTAGGAGATGACATGAAAGAGTTACTGGGTATGCATGGAGGCTGTGGCAGTTTGAAGGTTTTGTGGACCCCAGAAAATAGGGTTCTTAAAGCTAATCCATTCCTGTGCATGTAAACCTATGGTAGGTGGGATCTTTTGATTAAAGTACTTCAGTTAAGGGCCTTTGATTTGATTGTGTGACCCAATGTGGGTCTTAGTCCTTTTACTGGAGTCCTTTACAAATGGAGGAATAAAAAGCTGCAGAGACAGGCAGGAACACAGAAGCTGAGAAAAGGCCACTTTAGCCAGAAGCTAAAGGGGAGAGATGAGCAGACGCCACCATGTGCCTGATCGCCCACAGCTGCAGCTCAGGGAGAAAGGATCTCCTGAAGACGCCTTATTTGGACACTTTCATGGCCTCAGAACTGTAAGCTTTTAACCTAATAAATCCCCAATCCATTTCTGGTATATTGCTCCCAGCAGCTTTTAGCAAACTAAAACAGGGGCAGATCCTGTAGGACCGAGCAGGCCATTGTACAGGTATTGGAGAATTTTGAACAAAGAAGGGACATCATCTGATTTACAGTTTAAAGGAATCACTTTGGCTGCTTGTGAGACCAGTGAGGAAGCTAATTAAATAATCCAGAGAACCAGTAGGAAAATACACACATACATACACCACACTCACACACAAATATATATTTTTTTCATTCAAGAAATTGGTTACATGATTGTGCAATCTCTTTTTTCTTCTTGAGCAGAATTTCCTCTTCCTCTGGGACATTTCAGTTTTGCTCTTAAGGCATTTCAACTGATTGGATAAGGCCCACCCACATTATCAGGGTAATCTCCTTTACTTAAAGCCAACTGATTGTAGATGTCAACCAACAGTGCCTATGGCGGTGACCAAAACTATAGTGGCTGTGATGGGGATATGACGGATATGATTATACTGGGTGTAATTATGAGAACCAGGGATAAGGACAGGGAATGCAGGCTACAGTGGCCAACAGAGCGCATATAGCAAGGAATCGCAAGGGGGTGGCAATCACCAAAACAATTACCAGCCATTCTAAAGCAGGATATTGGAAAAAAGAGGAGGAAATGCTAAAGTAACCTATCTTGCAGGACGATGTTGAAGATTGATCTTCTGTTGCTCTAAGATATTATTTTGTAAAAGACTTTCTAGTGTACAAGACACAACGGTGTCCAACTGTATACAGCTGCCTATTAGTTTTCTTTGTTTTTACTTTGTCTTTTGCTAACTGTGTTATGCCTTAGTGTGGATTCGTGTCTATACAAATTTTATTTGTACGATTTCATGTTAACCTCAAATAAATGCTTCCTTATGTGAAAAGAAAAAAAAAGCAAACACATTTCATGGTATCTGCTTGAAGCAGCTAAGCAAACTAAAACACAGACCAAAACCACAATAGGATAATATTGAAAGGAAAAGAGGGAGGTAGGGAAAATAAATAGGAAAAAAAAAAACAGAACAAGTGTTGGCAAAGAGGGAGAAATTGGGACCCTTGTGCATTGTTGGTGGGACTTTAAAATGGGCAACTGCTCTGGAAAACAGTTTGGTGGCTCCTCAGTAAGTTAAACATAGAATTACCGCATGACCCAGAATTTTCACTCCTGGGTATATACCCAAAAGAACTGAAAACAGGTGTTCAAATGAAAACTTGTACACAAATGTTCATAGCAGCACAATAGCCAAAAGGAGTAAGACCCAAATGTCCATCAACTGTTTAATGGATAAACAAAATGTGATATATACATATAAAGGAATATTATTATTTAGCCATAAAAAGGAATGAAGTACTCATATATCCTAACACAGGGATGAACCTTGAAGCCATTATGTCTAGTGAAAAAAGCCATACACAAAGGTCACACATTGGGAAGCGGGTGTGGCTCAGTGGATAGAGCCCCCGTTTACCATATGGGAGGCCCGGGTTTGCGTCCCGAGGCCTCCTTGTGAGGGCACGCCCGGCTTGAGCAGTGCGGTGGGCTGATGCAGCAACCTCAGGGCAGGAAGCGGGTGTGGCGCAATGGATAGAGCACCCGTTTACCATATGAGAGGCCCCAGGTTCGCTCCCGGCGCCTCCTTGTGAGGGCAGGCCGGCTCGCGCGGCGCCATGGGCTGATGCGGCAAGACCTCACAGCAAGGGGAAGATAAGCAGACACAGAGAAGACACCCAGCGAATGGACACAGCAACACAAGCGGCAAGGGGGGGACAAATAAATAAAATAAATAAATCTTTAAAAAAAAAAAAAAAGGTCACACATAGTGTGACTCCATTTATATTAAATACACAGAATAGACAAATCCATAGAAACAGAAAGCAGATTAGTGGTTGCCAAGGGCTAGAGGAAGAGAGTAATGAGGGGTGAGTGCTCAGTGGAGACTGGGTTTCCTTTTGGAGCGATGAAAATATTATGTAGCTGTATAATGGTGACGGCTGCACAACATTGTGAATAAAGTAAATGTCACTAATGGTAAATTTCAATATATTTTACCATGATAAAATAAATTCATATATCTAGGTTGGATCCCTCCCCCCTGGATCCCTCCCCCTGAACTCCCGACTTGAGTTGACAACTGCCACAAAATAACTAATGGACATTTCAAATTTAGTGTGATGGTTAGTTTTTTGTGTCAGTTTGGCTAGGCTATAGTATCCAGTTACTCAAACACTAATCTAGGTGTTACTATGAAGTTATTTTGATAACACGTGGTTAACATCAACAATCAGTTGACTTTAAGTAAAGGAGATCTCCCTGATAATGTGGGTGGGCCTTATCCAATCAGTTGAAATGCCTTAAGAGCAAAACTGAAATGTCCCAGAGGAAGATGTTTAGCATTTTTTTCATGTGTTTGTTGACCATTTGTATATCTTCTTGGGAGAAATGTCTATTCAAGTTCTTTGGTCTTTTTAAAATTGAATTGTTTGTCTTTTTCTTGTACTGTAGAAATATCAATTTTGAAATGAATTGGCTCTCTCCACCCCAGCCCTCTCAGACCCTCATTTCAAGAGCTCTTCTTCTTTTGAATCTGTGTATAGACAAATAGCTTCAGCGATAGAAGAGATCCTTAATGCCATTTAATCCACCTCCATGCTGTTCAACATTCCTGCAGTTTTTTGAGTTCCCAAACCTCATAATTGGTTGTCAAGTCTCAGCCTTTTCTGCAGCTCTGGACTCCATTGTTTCAGTTCTATAGATCATGAGAAAAAGTCACAAAAAAATCACAGAGTAGAGTTGAACCTAAGGATTCCAACTGATCCCGAAACACAACGCGACCCACTTTCAATTCAGAAAGCGCCGGGTGACTAGACATCCACGGATTAGAAAAGACCCGGACAGCATACGCACGCGCTTTACAGCTGAGGGCATAACGAAGCTATAGAAGGCGTAGCTCCTACCCGAATCCAAGATGGCCTCCAGGACCGCCCACCCTGGCTCCTGGGTAGGGGTGGTTGCGGGGAGAGGCTCAAAGGCTCAGAACGCCATTGGTGGAATTGCGCACCGCTCATCCCCGCCCCCCCTGGGGGCGGGGACGACGGCGTCTCAACTTCCGGTTCCGGCAGTACCGGGACCTGGTCGAGATGGAAGATGCGAGCGCAGGCCGGCAGTCGTCGGTTACGGAGGGTAGAGTGGGTGCTGAGGCCTAGTGGTCCGGGCTTGGAGTTCGCCTCGGACGCGGCGGAACCGCCCGGGTCTGAGAAGGTAAGAAGCCACGGGTCGGCTCGGGGTGCCTGAGAACTAGGGTCTCTGAGGACCGAGACTTGTCAAGGAGGCAGCGGGTGTCTGCGGAGCCGGGCTGCAGTGTCCCCTTCACGCAGTTTCGAGAATGAAGGACGACCCCAGGGAGGCATCTCTAACTGTCAGAGGAGCATAAAGTTCGCTGACAGCGCAAGAAGTATGGGCAGGGGGCATTCCCGAGGACCCAACGGTGGCTGTGAGGGGCCAGGATCGCAGCTGCATGAGGGGGCTATCACGTGGAGTATGTGGTGTCTGTGATGAGGGATCACGTGGACACCATGGGAGACCAAAGGAAGGCTGGGTGGGAATCTTATCATGTTTGAGGGAGGGAATTATCCTGAAGGAGGTGTTGCCGGAGGGAGACCTCGCCTAGGGAAATGTATATTCAGTATGACCGGTGGGCAAACATGTAAATATATTCACGTTCATGTAGTAGATAGCTCCCAGGATGCAGAGCTTTGATGCCCACGCAGTAGGGAGAACAGGGAGGAGAGGATTCTGGTCTGTACTGTCCTTGTTTCTAGCAGAGAATTGGGGACCAAGCCCTATAGGTGTTTTTGTCAGGAGTTGTAGAAGGTGGTTGGATTTCATGAGGTGGTTGACTAGAAGGATCGGAATGGGCCAAGTGGTCATCAGTGGGGCTAGTTCCACTGAGAAGTTAGGATGGAGTTAGAGGGCCCCAAACCTAATCATAATGGTCCTGGACTGGTGGAGGTAAACAGGAGAACAGTTATACTGACAATCTTTAATATGTAGAGCAATGCTTCCCAAACTTTGATATGCATATAAATCATTGGGGTCTTGTTAAAATGTTGGTTCTTATTCAGCAGGTCTGGTGTAGGGCCTGCGATTCTGCATTTCCAGCAAGCTCCCGTGTGATGCCCATGCTGCTGGTCTGTGGACCACTGAGTAGCACGGAGTTAAAGCAGCACTGTCCAAAAAGAACTTTCTGCGATGATAGAAATGCTTTACTGTTAACGAAATGCTTTCACAAACATTACCTCATATGAGCTGCCACCTAACTGTTACATAGCTATGGCAGGCTTTATTAGTTCCATTTCACAGATGAGGAAACTGAATTTCAGTGAAGTGATTTGGTTACAATCCCACACCAGCAAGTAGTGGAAGTGGAACTCAAACTTGGGTCTCCTGACTATTGTTATTTCTGCTGTATGACCTTGCTTTCCAGGTGACACTGGCTTCTCCCAAGCCAGGATCTTTAAAAAATTCTTTTTAATTAGAGAAGTTTTAAGTTTACAGAAAAATCAGGCAAAAAGTAGAGAGTTCCCATACAGCCCCCCTCACACACAGTTTTTCCCTATTATTAACACTTTGAAATAGTGTGGTACCTTTGTTACAGTTGATGAAACAATATTATACTATTAAGTGTAGTCCATAGTTTACATTAGGATTCACTCTTTGTATTGTACTTTCAAGTCAGAATCTTATCTCAGAATCTGGAATGATTTTTCTGGAAAGATTTTTCTGGTATAGGAAGAATGAAAGTGGAGAGGAGGTTGGCATATCTGGGCCAATTTGGCCCTTTCCACTCGTGGGGTCAGTAGTAGGGGCTCTGCCTCTTACATCTCATTTGGTGACTTCAGAACAAAGAGCTCACTAATTCTGGGTCATCGGTTGGGTCCCCACAGGAAGCACTTCAACCTTTGTGCCCAAGCAGCATTAAAGGGTGAGAGAAAATCCATATTTGGAGCTATGCTGGGAATAATAAGCTGGGCTTATTATTAATAATAATAAGGGGCAGGGAAAGAATCATAAAGAAGTTGGGCTGATTGAGTTGGGAGAAAGGAAGGCTGAAGGAAATTGCATAGAGGGTAAAACAAGAGGAACTGGTTTGATGTTTTAGTCGGAAGTTTGGTGTTATGTAACAAAGAGCAGGTTTTGACCCCACCTTTTAGGAGCAGCCCTCCCCCTGTTGGAGGAATAGAGAGGGTGACCATTAGTGGCTTCTTCTGTCACCATGGCAATAGTAAGAGTCATTTGCCCTGTAATGTCTTTTTCTTCCTTCCGGGAATTTAAAATAGACTGGTACATGTTAGAGATGGAGGAAAGAGGGGGGAAATGGGCACCAGGTTCTGCCTTAGGAATTCTCATCAGGAGGTGCTGGTACTCTGACCACGAAATCAGGTCTTGGAATGGACTCCTTCGCTGCTCTGTCTCTCCATTGCTCTGCCCCTCTGCCCTGCTGCACACACAGTTTGCATGAGCTCATCAGGAAGCCCTCCTGCTTGAGCCCTACTGGTATTCTGTGACAAAAACATGCCCACTCATCCACTCAGCTTGGCCACTCCACAAGCACCCTGGGAAGGCAGAGGCACCTCTTGGTTTCTCTGAAACAAAGCTGAGAGGAGTCCTGGGCATCTGTGTAGCCAGGAGCTTATGCTTACCCCTGAGGGCATCAGTCAGTTCTGCCTTCTATGGGTAGGAATGACTTGGCTTTCCACTGAACAGAGTGATTTGTCTTGGAACTCCCAGCCCAGAAGGCATGGTGGAGTAGAGGAGAAATCTTGGCTTCCTGCTTCCACCTGTTAAAAGCTTGTTACTTTTAACCTATCTGACCCTCCGTTTCCTCATTTATTGGAAGTGTCTAACTATATGTACACAGGTTAAGTTGTAAAGATTACGAGTTAGTAGGTATTCAATAAATCCTACTGTCTCCCTATCCCTCTCACCTCTCAGTGGTGGGAAACATGACCTTGGGACCCCAGGTGACAAACACTCAGATAGGGAAGACAGTGACAACCTTCTCTTGAAGGTTGCCTTTGGCCAAACCAAGGATATCATTAGAGAAGAAGATTACCTCCCTGGACTTGGTGAGTGCCCAAGGCTGAGGTTGCCTTTGTCCACACAAGTGACACATCGGTGTTCCGGGGATTTTCCTCCTGACCACAGAACCCCACCTCTAGCTCATTTTCCACAGCTGAGAGTCTCCACTGTGGCCAACCCAGATGACTTCTGTCTTCTTCATTTCCAAACTTTTCTTTGCTCCCTTTCACTGTCTACGTGTATTCTTCTTTTCTTTCACACTGCTTTATCCTCCTCCAGGAAGCCTGTCTTGGTTACCTGCACCTCACCTTGAGGAAGACCTCAGCTCTCATATACTCAGGTTGCACTGCAGATAGCCCATACTTTAATGAAGGTGATAGAGTCCGGCACAGGGATTTCTGAAAATTCAACCTTGCTTCCCCACTGACTTTCATAGTAAACCAAGAGCAGTTCTCAAGAAATAAAAGCTACTGAAGGCCTGAGTTGGGAACTTCTACTGGGGAAGGTGGTTGAGGGTAGGCTCTGATTAGACATTTGGCATGAGGTTTGTCAAGGCACTGGTACCAGGACTGCTTGTATAGACAGTTTCAACTCCCGGAGTGTCCCTGGGTTGTTGTTGCCTGCTTCCCCAGCCCTTAGGGGTTTCTCTCAAAGCCTTAAGGGCCCCTGAATTCCTGCATCCTGGAATTTAATTTCCCATTTCCCCCTTCTGGTTGAAAATGTCCAGTATCCTACAAAACAGGAGTGGGCTACACTGGAACACATTACCACTATATGTATGTATATGTCCAATCTATGACATCCTCTGGTTTGACATTTCCTAAGTTTAAAGCTCCTGGTTTTATATAATCATTACATTAGTTAGCTTATTAGTTTTGTTAGAAATTGTATGTAATGGATCCACACAACTTGAGAACCACACGTACATTAATTTGCCCTAGTTTCTTTATCTTTGTATCTTATAGCCATTTCCCAGAGGGATATTATGTGTCCTTGAACAGAGGCAGAGTCTGTATCTTCTCTGTCACTTGAATCTCCCTTCATTATCTAGAACTGAGGTTGTGGTTTATATGCTTAAGGTTGAAACCGTTCAAACATGTCCTTTACCTTCTATTAGTTCTTAAGACTCTTCAGGGAAACTCTTTAGCTCTTAAGTGGTTCTTTTCTGTCTTTCTCTGGAGTGGGTTATCTAATAACCAAAGAGGACTCTGACCTTTGGTCTGTTTCAAACTATCTAACTCCTTCATTGGAGGGAGGGAGGTGGTAGGAGGGTGCCCTGTGATGTGAAAGCCCCACTTACCCTCCTCTCCACACTTTCTTCTAATGCAGATTGGATAAATTATGAGAAGTGTAGTGAAGGTGGGTCAGGGGAGCTCCGAGGGGCAAGTAAAGAAGACCAGAAATAAAGTGGAATGAGTCTCCTGGTAAATGGTGATAAGAGAGGTACCTTGCTGAGGATGAAAGACCAAAGGTAGGGCCTCCTCAGTGGGGCCAGGAGCATAAAAAATGGAGCATTCTCTTTCAGCTCTTAGGAACCTCCTACATGTCAGTGACATCCAGAAGCCCACTAAGAGGCCCTGCATCCTTCCAGGTGGTCGGTTTGTCCAGATCATCTTGAGCTCTGCTGGAGTGAGCCAGAGAGAGAGAATGGTCCCTGCCCAGGGCCAAATCATCAGGGTCTAGGCAGAGACAGAGAGCTGAGGATAGACACTCATGTAAGCTGGGAGTAGGGAGCTGTATTAGTCAGCCAAAGGGGTGCTAATGTGAAATACCAAAAATGGGTTGGTCTTTATAAAGGGTATTTATTTAGGGTAGAAGTCCACAGATACCAGGCCATAAAGCATTAAGTTTCTTCTCTCACCAAAGTCCATTGCCACGTGTTGGAGCAAGACAGCTGCCAGCGTTTGCCAGGGTTCAGGCATCTTGGGTTCCTCTCTTCCCGGGGCTGCGTTTCTCTCTGGGCTTAGCTCTTCTGGTTCCTCCACAAGGTCAGCTGTAGACTATCAGGCAAACGGCTCACTTCTCTTCTCCTGGGGCCTTCTCTCCAACATCAAAACTCCAACATCAAAACTGCTTCTCAAAAACTGCTGCTACTCTGTCCTTTGCCTTGCCTTTATATTCGATTCCCCCACCTACCAAGGGGTGGGGCCCTACTGACAGTGGCTCAGTCAATGCCCTAATCATAACTTAATCATGCCCAGATTAACAGATCAGTTTACAAGCATGATCCAATTATATTTTTGGAATTCATAATTACATCAAATTGCCCAATGGCTACAGGAGCTAAGCAAGGACTGGAGCCAGGGGAGTCATTGAGGTGAAGAACGATTTCTGGAGGAGGGAACTTGAGTTGGGAAAGGCTGATCAGGGAGAGAGAAAGGGGCAGCATACTGATCTGGGAAGGAAGACTCAGGTGGGGTTGGCAGAGCCAGGCTGGGTGAAGTCTAAGCTGTGGGGAGGTGAGCGACCCAGGAGATAAAGCCTGAGATGGGGCTACAGAGCCTAGCCGGTGGGGTAAAGGTGAGGTCCTGATCTCTTCCTCCTTAATTCTCACCCTCTGCTCAAATCCCCAGATCTTCAGGTATAATGGAGGACAAACGCAACATCCAGATCATCGAGTGGGAACACCTGGACAAGAAGAAGTTCTATGTGTTAGGTGTGGCAATGACAATGATGATCCGTGTCAGCGTTTACCCATTTACTCTTATCCGCACCCGGCTGCAGGTTCAGAAGGGCAAGAGTCTCTACCATGGGACCTTTGATGCCTTCATCAAAATCCTGCGGGCAGATGGAGTGACCGGCCTCTACCGGGGGTTCCTGGTCAACACCTTCACCCTCATCTCTGGCCAGTGCTATGTCACCACTTATGAGCTCACCCGAAAGTTTGTAGCTGACTATAGTCAGAGCAACACAGTCAAATCGCTGGTGGCCGGTGGCTCGGCCTCCCTGGTGGCCCAGAGCATCACGGTGCCCATTGATGTAGTCTCCCAGCACCTGATGATGCAGCGCAAGGGTGATAAAATGGGTCGCTTTCAGGTACGGGGGAACCTAGAAGGACGAGGGGTGATTGCCTTTGGCCAAACCAAGGACATCATCAGGCAGATTCTTCAGGCTGATGGGCTTCGAGGCTTCTACCGTGGCTATGTGGCTTCACTGCTTACCTACATCCCAAACAGTGCTGTTTGGTGGCCCTTCTATCACTTCTATGCAGGTAAGCAGGGGCCAGGAGAGTGAGGCAGGTGTGGGTTTACTAATGAGGCTGAGATAATCTTGCTTTATGTGTGTTAGAGAAGTTTAATGGAGGAAGGGGAGAAAGAGTAATCCATTCCATAAACATTTATTGAGCCCTTATTATGTGCCAAGAGGATTCAAAGATGAACAAGACATGGTTCTTGTCTTCAAGGGGCTTATAATATAGTGGGGGAATGAGGATCAGACAAGTAAAATAGGCAACTATAGAATCATACACAGAGTATGCTCTGTGTATACTGGAATCGACTAGGGCTAGTAGAATCTTGGCAGAGAATTGGGAGGTGGGAAAGGACAAAACTCATGGGTTCTTTGGGATTTGAATATGAAATTGTTGAATAACTGAGTTTTTGAGTTGGATGCCTTTCCTCAGCATCATTAAATTCAAGGTGGGATATAAGCTGAACCTCTCCACTTCTTATAATGTATTTTTGTTTAGAAGACATTTTACTTCTTTTCAAAGTATTTCCTAGAAATGGGATTACTGGGTCAGACGATTAGAACATTTTTGAGGGCCTTGAGGCCCTTGATACACATACTGCCAAATTTTCTTTAGAAAGAGCAGAGCACGTTGCCAAGAGCAGGACCTGAGTGTGCCTGCTACCCTGTGACATCCACAGCTTTGGGTAGCTACCAGACTCCAGTCAGAGCAGCCTATGCTTGCCACCTCCCTCAGCCCACTGCTGGCTTCTAACCCTTGGCAGTGGGCCTTCTGCCCTATCCCATCTGGGACTTTTCTGAGCAAACTTTGTAATGACTTTCCTCACCTTGTTGTCACCTTGTTTCAGAGGCACTGTACTTTCTGGTTCTCCTTCTATTTGTCTTGATTATACCCTTTTTTTTTTTTTAAATTAAAAAAATTATGA